>DWLS01006513.1:0-11543 GCA_018246255.1 Pachliopta kotzebuea | reverse complement strand
CCCCATAAACCCCCAAAAAAAAAAAATAAAAAAACAAAAAAAAAAAAAAAAAAAAAAAAAAAAAAAAAAAAAAAAAAAAAAAAAAATATAGGTAGTACTTATTCCTACGTCATTAGCTGTATTAATGAAAGTTATCACTCAAATATTATTACGTATTACAAGAAAAAAGTTAATATTTTATGTAATCTTTTTAATGTATATTCTTATCAAGTATATAATGTAGAATTTTCGCATACGTTTTATTTTGAGACTCAGTTATGAAGCATAATCACAATGATAATAATATCTAGATATTTACTACCTGCTGCTTTACAACCTAAAGATCAACACAGAAACGTTTTTTTCATACAAAAAAATTTGCAATTTTAATATTACTAGTGAGTTCGCCCATACAAAATTTCATCTTCTGTTACAACTCCCCCGTGTGTGTTTTCCGTCAAAAAGTCTTCCTCATAGGTCCCATCCATCTCTACGTTTAATAAAAAATCCAGAAACTGAAGCAGCTTTTCTTGCGAACTTCCAATTTCATAGGAGATTCAGAGACATATTTCAATAGACCTATTTTGTTCATAAAGTTTTCCTACTAGATTTAGTTAAAAAAAACTATGTTAAACATTTGTAATAATAAAATCTTCTTTTTATTTGATTCACATAATTGGTTTATATCAACGAAACAAATTAAAAAAAAAGCCTGTATCGGATAATCTCAGTACTGATACAACGGATTTTGACAGGACCTATATTGACATTTTAAGTACTTAACTGTAACATATGTAAATGAAAATAATAATGGTTCAACGAAATAAACCTCATGTAGTCATTAAATTCAGTTTTCATGTATGTTTAGTAGGTTTTCATTAAACCTTTTTTAGTATATTGTTTAGTATGGTTTTTTTATTTGCCGAGACTATGAAACGAGAAAGGCGTTTACCTAATAGTAAGTGATATGCTTGTTTAAAACAACGAATTGCTGGTTAAGCTTTCACTCCTATTTCTACCTCCAAATATTAATATGCAAACATTACTATGTTCCGGTTTGAATGGAGCTGTAAACTAGTCAAATTACTGGGGTAATTAGATACAACAGCTTATGATTAAAGTCGACGAGCGAACTGTTGTGTGCCTCTTAATAAGTGTCACGTTGTTATGGGCAAGCGTATCACTTACTAATATGTTAACGCCTTGTTCACCTCGTCCCATAAATGTTTATTGTGAGACTGATGATTGACATCAATCACATCCATAGTCGTGTCTTAAATCACTACTACGGAGGCACACTTCTAGGAGTATTGCTATAACGTTTACCACTACGTATCTCTTGTCACGTGATGCAGCAGGTGTTAACGGCTGTAACACCTGCCACTATCTGACGTCTCCATATATTTTAACGCACGTGCGTCCATTTGCGTAGACTAACCATCTTAATCACTATATACAATCATAAATTGATAATAATTATTGATAATATAGGGATTACTGTAAATATTTTTTATTTGACTTCCGGTCATTAATTTCTTTATCGTTTCATACTAATTATTTGCTTGTAAACATTATTTTGTTTTTATCCCGCTAAGCCATGAAACGTTCAAGATGTTTACATTGTGGCATAACATACGCGTGCGTATAATAATGTGCTGGTAGTTAAGACGATATACACTGCACCACCAGTGGTCGTCCATCGGTTGAAATGATGATGATCATGATGACACTGCACCATATAATGCTTCTTCATTAGTAATTAGACGTATACCGCTAGACGTTAGCGTCCTATAATAGATGAAGGGATTTGGGCTGTGTCCCACAGAACTATATTACGCTAGTTGCCTTGAGACGCAAGGCGTTATGTCTCGTTACCCCAGTAATGTCACTTGTATACAACACTCTTCAAATAGGCAAAGTAATGTTCACAGTACTGTTTGTCACCTGCAATAAGAGCTGCGGCGGTACCTACGTAGACAGTCTCCGGAAACTGATATGCCGCCAGTAACTACCACCATCTATATTCTCTAGTAAATTTTTCGGTCAGTCTTTTCATTGAAAATTATAGTATATATATCACCAGTAACTACTGCTATCTATATTCCAATATTAAATGAAAATTACAGCACATATTATTAATAGGTACAAAGAATTATTTTTAATATTACAGTTTTTAAAATAAAGAGAAACAAGTATAGACGGTAAAGCATAGTGTGATTTTGTTTAATATCAAAACACGTTCCTTTGATAAAAGATTCATATTTGTTTGATTAAAAATATTATCTTTTAATAATAATTTACTTATAATATTAAATGAGAAAGAGTTTTTTTTTCAAGAAAAAGTACTGTGCGTAGGGAAGTTCTTTCGGAGAGAGAGAGAGGAGGAACGCTATGAATATGACTTCACTTCCTTTCATTGTCAAATGTTTGATTGTCAAATTAATATTCATATTATTTTTTTTATTGTGGTGATGTTGCATTAATTAATGTTTCATACTCTCAAGTAACAAATGAAAACTCTTTTCGTGTCTTTCTTTGTTTTTTTCTTTATCAAACAACAGTAATCTAATAGTAATTCGCTTGACTATAATCATATACATTCAGGTTGTTGTATTGTTATTGAAATCATATTCAGATTTATCGAGTAAATTTATGTTTAGGATATGGTTTAGTTGCATTGTACTTTAATAATAAATTTATTTACTATTTTAGATAACTATAACCTTTTTAAGTAATATCTAATTATTGTTATTCATATTATCGTTGTAACGTTGAAAACCGCTGCTAATCCCGAATCGGTTTTATATAAATCTAATTCTACTATTGATTCAACATATTTCATTACCAATTGACAATGACTCGTTGTTTTCATTCTGAAGTTCCAGTTTAACCCCGTTGTGTTTAAAATAGATAAAAAAATTTACTTTTACACATGCAAACTTTATTTAAGAACCATTCATAATAGTATATACCATTAAATAATCAAATATTTCTTAAACGTTTATGTACGGTTAATTCTAAATCCACGTTAAAGTCAGTCTCATAATTAAATCCCACTTTGTACGTAACGATTTACCTTAACCAGTGAAGGTTAAATAACTTTAATTTATTTTTACATCCACTCTTGACGAAAATGTATATTATCTACACTTGTTTTTTTTTCTGTATCCGTGTTATATTTTTGTTTGAGCCTGAAAACAGATAATAATTAACAGATTAGTGATGATAATATTTTTGTTGGTTATATACCACAAAATTGTATACAAAAGAGATTAAAGCTTTTAATTATGTGAGTTATTTTGTAGAAATAATTTGTTTTAAATTCATCGTTAGTTATTTTAAGTTATAATTAAATGTTATAAGTAAACGTTAAATTTAAGAAAACTTTATGTGTAATAATAAACGTTTTGCAAAATGATTAACAAAGTCGATAATGTCATTCCAAGAATCAAACTTAGGATAAAAATATAACTAGAGAATCAAAAATCGTACTTCTAAGTGTACTTTTTCTTTACTATAAATCAACATTTAAAGGCTTGTTGATACAATTAACAGTAATCTATAAATTGTAAAAAAAAAATCCTTAAAATAATTAAACTTTTAAGTTACAGTAAGTAATTTCTAGTTATATTTAAATGATTCATCATTATAAAATATGGGCTGATACAATTTTGTCGTGTCGTCATTTTAACCTAAATAATTAACGATAAGTGTATTAAAAATACTTCATCAGTAATGTTGGTCTATTTACATTTTATTAGAGAGTTTATAATTAAATGTATTAATCAAACTACCTTCATAAACATTTTAATGAGTGTTGAAAACGGTGAGTCGACAACTATTGTTACAGCGAAGGCTGTCACGAATGTCAGGACGAGGAAGGCGAGAAAGTTGAACATCTGAAAAAAAAAAAACAAATAAACATATGTGAATTATTCAAATACAACCGGCTATTTATATTTCTAATGTCTAATATTTATAACATTCAAATATTTATATTTAGATGTCAATAAATTTACTTAGACTAGTTATAAGTTTAATAAATCTTATTGTATGTTTGCCACCGTCGTGGTATAAAAAAATTCCTAGTATCAAAGATAGACTAAAAAAATAAACTACAAGAAGCACAGGCATATATCTGTTGTCAATACTGTGCATACATTACTGTGTTCCGGTTTGAATGGAGTTGTAAGCTGGTCAATTACTGGGGTGACGAGACTTTACACCTTGTTTCAATGCAAGCGGCATTAAGCAAACCTAAATAAAAAGTGCTAAGACTTGAAATAAATTTATATATAATGTTAAATGAATACAATAAGGCTGCTAATGGGGCAGCAAGCAAAACACTTTTATTTTTATACCGCTAAGGTGGCAAATAAGTATACGGCCTGCCTGTTGGTAAGCAGTTACCGTAGCCTATAGACGGCTGAATTACCAGAGGTACCACAGAGCGCGTTGCCACTTAACCAGTCTTGTTCTCATATGCTGACATTCATGGCACAAACCTCTGCAATATGTGGTCAAGAAACCGAACTTCTTATTACTTAGTACTACTAGATAAAGGGTAAGCCACTATCTACATTGCAGCGATTATACATTCAATAATTTATCGTAGGCCTTTCCAAAATACTCCTCAAAAATATGTTTTTTTGAAGAAGAAATTTTTTACTCACCATCTTCCCAATAGTAAAGTAGGTGAGTTCTAAAGCTGAATTGTAATGTGCTATAATAATTGAATAGTGTATTATAAACATGGCGTAAGATAGGCGAGCTGGAAGCTTCCACATTTGCAATGACAAAAACCAATTAATGAGACCTGAAACGGTAATAAAAACATTTACCAAAATTTCATTTCTTATGAACTTCTACCAACGATAGTTAAGTCTGTTCAGAACTTTTATTAATCGAAACGATCAGTTAAGCAATATTTTTTTATTTATAAGTTTGCTCTGCTTGCTCGTAACAACATGGCCTTAAGTAATTTGTACTGTACTAAGTTGTACTCATGGCCTTATTCTGTAAAACGTTAAAACTCTCTGCCTCAGTAATATCATTAAATACAGCTCTTTTCAAAGCGTAAGATAATACTCTTTGTATGCAAAAATAGATGATGGTTTGAAAAAATCTCATGTACATACTAGAAAGCATAACTTTATCTAATATAATTATATAATAATTTTATTAATACTTTATAAGTAAAAAGTGAGAAAACATGTTACCTCCATATCCCTTTTGGCAGGCAAATATAATCCATCCTAAGCCAGCGGCCCATAAAGATCTAGTAAATGAATTAATAAATTTATCAGCGACCTGCATGATCCAATATAACTTGAGATTGAAATACATACAGTATATACTTGAGCCGATCAAGACGAGCGAGCAGCACCATAATATTAACACAAATATCTGAAATACAGAAATAAAGATTTATGAACATGAAATCTATGTACGTATTCAACAATTGTTTATAATTGTTTGTAATAATTAAAAAAAAACTACAAGTAGCTATAATTAAATAAAAAAGGTAATCAGAAGTAAGTTAGAATATTCTAAATGAGAAAGCTTGACCAGCTGTAGTCTAACTGTTACTTAACCTCATGTAAAATTGAGAGTAAATTAATGATCGTATAAAGCTAGTCGCTCATAGAGAGTTCAACCATATTTTCATTTTCTTCCTTCAAAACTAAATATGTTCTTATTTACATTAAATATAAAATACCTTTTTTATTTTTAGTTTTTTCCCTCGCCATACGTGTAATACATATCCCAAAGTCATTCCAACAAAGAACGGTGGCGCCCGCGTTAAAAGATTTATGTAGTAGTATTGAAAGTAGTTCACCAGGCTCTCTATGCGACTAAAAGAAATATTCTTTAATGACATATATTTCCAGTTTACAATTTAAATATAATTTTAGAAATTTTGCTTTATTATTTCAAACTTATACCACAAAAATACTGGCTTCCTAAAGGGTAACATTTTGTTTCAGTCCTTGCATTGCGTGCTCGTACGGAGAAGAACTTAGATTCAGAGACTGAAGACATTGTAAAGATAGCATATGAATAGCAAGATATTGCTGAAAATACTCCCCTCCTAGGTGAGGAGAAACCTTTCGAAAATAATAGTCAGATTTAAAAAGAAACAATCGCAAAAAGCTATATTAAAAAAGATCTAAGTCTTGAAAAACAATTGGATACAGTTTATAATTTCGACCAGTTTCGCTAAGAATTCAAGTGGGTAAGACTTTTTTTGCACATTACTGTCTAGATGATTTAAAAGAAAAAAATAATACTAAAGCCATGTAAAATATAAGAATTAATTAAAACTCACCTAGGCGGCAATGGTCCTGTTGGATAATGGTAATGATAAATATATAGCGATGACGCCATTAAGGCTATCAGCAAACCGATACCTAAGCCGGCCCAAGCAAACAGTTTTCGAGGGCTTAGAACCCAAAAAAGTATAATGGGTGATAGAAAATGCAATTGGACATCTACAGACAAATACCAAGATACTGCAAGGCACTGAAACAATATTTTATAGTTAATTCGTTACATTCTTAGCATAGGTTTCTTTTATTGGTATTCCGGAGAGCAATAATAAATATTTTATGTTAATATAGTGGTACTTTTTAAACCCAAAAAGCTAGCTAGGCTATTAACTGGTGGTAAGTGGTATTGGGAAAGATGAGGAGGAAGCACTGGTTATAGATTTTGGTCTTGAGAAATTGGGTTATTTGCCAGGTGAGAATGTGACAGAGTTTAAAAAACACTGCCCAGCCGAGCTGAATACGTTTATCGTTCTCCTTGTTGAAGCTAATTCAGCCAAAGTCTGTCATTTGTCCGAGGTGAAGATATATTTTACTTCTTCAATCATCGCATTCCCGACATTTACTGGTCTTGGGGTGATCAAGTCAATAGATATGACTTTAGTCTTGTCCAAATTCATCTGCAGTCCCAATCAATAGGACATAATGATGTTTAGATACACTGCTCCGCATTGTGCTCGTAGAAGATTCACAATCTACATAGCTTTTCAAAAAGGAATCTAATAGTTTCCACATTAAAATTAAATGATAGAAATAAAATCTATCTACCTAGACGAATATATAAATTTGAATAGGTACTCACAATATCACGTGGGTTAGCGAAATTCTGTATATGTAATAAAGTTGACCACCAGTACTGCCTGCACCTTAGTGTTCCCCCAGCTGCACCCTCCCAGAAAGGACCGTCGGCAACGTAGTTGTAAAACGAGGCTTCAAACAAAGTCATCGCTCCAAGTAAAGGAAACATGCGAAGGAGTCTATTTAAATAAAAACTGTGTAGTTGTCGGAGAAGCCTTTCTGTAATAGAAAATTTTATAATAACGTTTAACTTTTTCAAATTATTAGAATACCAATTTACTATAAATAAGTTAGTTAATTGGGGTCAATTAAAGAAATATGAATGACATGGCAATATTCTTTTGAGAAATTATCTTACCTCCAGTAATTTTACCTGCCGTAGTGTAAACAACTAACATTCCACTTATCAGAAAGAATGTATCAACGGTCAAATGTGCTGACGTCAACCAAATAGATCTGGGGGATATTGCAAACTGAAAGTAGGAATAATCATGGTATAAATTTTGTCATTATTATTATAAAATAAAGGGTACAATTTTAAAAAGCTCTAACCTGGAATACATCGAAGAAGTTACTATAGTGGGGGAGAGCGCTAAAACTGTGTCCTAAAATGACCCACATCATTGCCAAAGTTCTTATTCCGTCGACACATTCCAAAGAATCAGGTCCGGATGTAAAAGTTAAAAGGCGCTTTGTATTCGTGTACACGGAGAAACAAAAAAATAAAGGATTGGTGTTACGTTTATCTAAAAGAATAAACATTAAATTTAATAAAAATTTTCTTTTTGAACCTAAGCATAATTATAGCTAAAATATCATACCTTTTACAAGAATTAGCAAGTAGTATAAATCGTAGCTCGTACTTAAGAGTGTTAAAATGCCAATTATCGAAAATATAACCCTGAAACATAATCTTTTAACCTTTAAAATAATTTAATTTCTAAAAGTAAATCTAAATTACGTAAGTACTTTCTTATATAATGAAACATAAATCTGTGACTGAAAAATGATTATCTTTGTCAGTTATTTGGAATAGTAATTTTATACATATTTTTGAAACCCCTTTTTCTTAAATGTAAAGCAATAGAAATTGCAAAAGTACAAATATTAATATTGCTATTACATTTATCATAAATAAAATAATTTTGATTTTACCATTAAATAAATTGTTGAGAGTTGATAAAAACAATTAAACATTTTATAGAGTAAACCTCTAAAAATCAAGAGACAACATACGTTGCGACGTAGTCGACGGGGGCCCAAGGTTTATCGTCCGGGAGTCGACAGAACTCCTCTTCATAATGAACTCCCAATGTACTGACATCAGGTAGTAAACCGTTAATACCTTCATGAGTGGTGCACGAAGCTGGTATACATACAGCCAATCTCAATACCAAACCAGATGTTGCATTATCTAGCCGGATTCTGTGAGAAGACATAAATTATACTTAGAATTATCTTAAAACATGTAATTTAGTAAAACAAAATAGATATGTAATAAACCTGTTAGATAGTACATTACTAGATTAGGAAGATAATACCTTACTGAGATATATTATATTGTAATTTTTAGTAATTATAATTGTAATATTGAAAACCTCTGTTTCAAGGGTTACATAAAACTATGAAATAGACATTGTTGTCTATTTCATAGTTTTATGTAGCTGTAGCTGTCATTTTTCTGATGCAAAACGTATTAGAGATAATATGTGAGTAAAAATATAAAGAAATTATACCTTTCAGTTTGAGAAATTGGATCGTACATCATACCGGGTTGTGCATTATATATTTCTAGTTGATTTATCTCATTTATAGTGTTCTGCATTAAATTATACGCACGGTCTAACGCGGCGTAGTCAACACCCGTCCATTCTTGACTATCAGAAATGTTCATTTCCGGTTTCATTTTCACTCGAATTACACAATATTTTCCTTGTATATTCATTTCGTTTATATCATGTTTTATGTCCAAACACTCGTAGTAATTTCCCATATCTTTTCTATTCCCTTCAAACACGCCTCTTGGAGTACGTATTCCCGCATCCAGAACTATAAACAATTAATTATTTCTGTAACATTTAGTCGATGAAATCAAGTTTTTATGAAAAGGTTGAAAAAATTAGATTAAGAAGAATGCTACAGTAAGCGAAATTCTACAAATTTATGTAAACAGCGTTTTTAATTTCATGTTATTAAATTCTCGAATATAGCTCTTATAGCGTGTATGAGTACTCCATAGTTAAGAACTATTACATACTTCTCGCACGTCTCCTTTACCGAAGACCCTCTAGTAAGGTACCAACGCAGCTCTTATTGCAGCCGACAAATATTATTGTGTTCCGGTTTGAAAGGTGTTGTATGCTAGTGAAGTTACTGGGGTAACGAGACTTAATATCTCGTTTCAAGGCCGCGCAATGTGGTGCGGTATATACTATCTTAACCAGCGCCACGTTGTTATGGGCAAGCGTATCACTTACCATCATATTGTCTCGTCGCCTTGCTTGTCTCGTCGCCTTGTCGTTTTAAGAAAATAACTTTAAAATTTAATGTCTGAGCGTACGAACATATTAAATCAAAAATATTTGTGCCAATTTACTTATTTATTTATAACATGTTCTTACGCTCACCATTTTTGCCTTAATTTATTCTACTAATCAGTCTCTTTATCTACCAATACGTGAATTATGCGTTCCAGTTGCCAATATCTTTTTTAAAACACACACAACAAAAGAATGTTATATTATAGGTTATATTTCTACTACGTTTAGTGTAAAAAGGAAATATTTTAATTTTTTTATCATAAATTAAGTCCCTATTTGTATTACAATAAGATCCAGTTTCCAGAAAACTAGCATAGTCATTATTATTTTAATATTTTACCATGCGCACTATTATCTTGCAAATTTTATAACAAAATGTTTGTAATTTATAACAAAGGATAAAATTGATAACTAACTTAGTCTAATTGAATTTCGACTTAAAGTCCTGAAATTGAAATCGCGCAGATTCTAGACCAGTCGTAAGAACTATGCGTTTCAAAGACGTGCGGTTTGAACCCTAATTGAATTTAAACTTAAGTACTCTAAATATTATTAATAATTACTAACACCTCGCCCATAACATAGTGTTGTTATTAATCAAATATTTCACTTGTTGATGACACAGTTCCGGATCTAAAACGTCCCTGTACAACTTCTTGTCAAACGGGTGATTGGAAACATCGTCGTTGAGATTGCTCCTCGTCAGACACAAACGAAATGGTATATTACATATAAATACAATTAACAACAATCTTATATCCATTATATGCCGATGGTATATATTATATTTATCACAACACACAGAACTTTAATTCATTATCACTAAAATATTTTTTTTATCAAAACTTGTTTTTACTGTAACTGTTTGGATCAATCAAAGTTCACCATTTAATTGTAGTAATTTAAAAGTTACTTCTTTAATGTGTTATTCGCGTGGTATAGATGGCAAGAATGAAAATTTGTAAAGTACGCTTCGGAATATTAATTAACTTAATTATTTTTAATTGGTTTTATCAAACGTTTAAATTTTTTTTACATAGATTACGTTATTTGGGTGAGAGCAGAAGTGGAATGCATGAATATATTACATTGACGGAAATAGAAATTATGAAATGCTTTTATAACAGATAGGTTTATTTTTAAACAGTTCTGATACAATAAGACGACGAGACAAATAAAGCAATCACCTATTTGTTAGCGATACACTTGTCTATAACAACATGGCGTTGGTAGTGGTATACCCTTCTAATCAACAAACGAGGCTCTGGCTTCTCTCCAACCCACAATGGGCCAGCGTGGTAGAAGACGAATCCCCTTTTATTGGAGAAGGCCTATGTCCAGCAGTGGATGTGAATCGGCTGATGATTAAGTATACAATTCAAGTTTACCTGGTAAATGTAAGCAGGAAAACTAATGCACCTACCTCATTACATCTATGCGTCAACCAAGGTAGACTGTAAGAACCAAAGGCTTTAAGTCAACCTTAAAACGAGGGGTATAAATAAATAAAAGTATAAAGTAAGTAAATAGCGATAACAAGACTTAAAAAAATAATTAACAATATTCAGTAGTTAGGAATTAAGACAAATATGGAGCTTTATTTACGGGGTCAAAGGAAAAGAAGAATAATAATAATAAAAAAATCGTCAAAGCGGCCAAAGTGGTATGAAATTTTTTTATCTACTGTTTGAAGATCAGTTTTACTTGTGGATTTATCACAAAGTATGTGGACCGGGAACTTATTATGTGGTGTCAAAAGGACACATAAATTTACTTTTTGTATTTGTTATTACTTGAGCTGATAGACGTCTTCTGCTGCCGCGCACTCCCGAACGCCGTAAGCGCAAATCTCCGGGACAAATCTCCCTCTTCGACCGGCCCGTCCCCTGGAAGGACTCGG
>DWLS01006512.1:0-11544 GCA_018246255.1 Pachliopta kotzebuea | reverse complement strand
CAGTAGTATCAACAGCAGAGTGGCGCAGTGGAAGCGTGCTGGGCCCATAACCCAGAGGTCCGTGGATCGAAATCACGCTCTGCTAAGTAATATTTTTATCAGAATATAATAAATAATACACACAATAAAAAAAGTTCAATTATCAATATAAATGTTTTATTATTTTTACATTCCTTAACTGACTACCATATAAGGTAAAACCTGGATCTTAAAAACGGTCTCAAGATAAGTGCATTGTACGGCCTGACCCCGTCAGCGGGCGAGTGTATTCAGACCGTGTGTTTGCAGAAGTGCTGTTGAGCTGGGGTCCGGACCGCGCCGGCCCCGGTCTCGCTCCATTCACAACGCAAATAAGACGCTCGCCGCAGAGCGCCACCACTCCAACCCCACCACCAATATAACTCACTGCCATACACGACTTTCTGTCTGTACAACTACAACATTAACAACAAATTTTTTCATATAAATATACTTACTACTATATCATGCATGAGTTGTAAGGAGTCCCATACAACATCACCTGCTCGTGGTACATCCTGCTAACAAACGAGGCTCTGGCTCCCCACTAACCTTCATTAGACCACCGTGGTGGTGGGTCCAAATCCCTCCACTATAAGATGAGGTTTATATCCAGTAGTGAACCTAAATCAGCTGATAATGTAATACATAAGATATATCTGAACATCATTCATGATAGAACATGATATATTTGCAGCAAGACGTTCACTTATAATAAGTGATAAGCTCGCCAATAACATGACACTGGTTAAGATGTCATACAGAGCACCATATTTTACTCATCACCTTAAGAAATTAGTTAAGTTCATTACACTTATAATTTCACTAGTATACAGCACCTTTCAAACCGGAACACAGTAATGTCCTCACAGTATTATTTGTCGGCTGTAATAGGAGCTATATCTACTTAGGTCTCCGGGAATAGAGACCCACTACCAGTTGATACACATGAGTCCTAATCATTAGTAGAAAATGATTCATACAAATATTTTTCGTACAACAAATTCATCGGAACAATTCACTTAAAATATAGTGATGTTGGAGAGAACAAACTTATGCGGTATTTTGAACATTATACTAAAGCGTAGTAAGGTTATCTAACATAGTCTAGAGGTAAAGCTTGACAAGATAAGGGCACTTAGCTACTGTACGCCATTTCAATACTTTGCAAACATTACTAAGAACTAGTAAATTTATTTTTGAATAGATTTCTTACAAAAGAATATTCTTCTTCATAAGCTTATAGACGTCTACTGCTTGAAATAGGTCTCCCCCAATAATAGGCAGATTTCAGCTATGTACCACTACTATTTGAAATCGTGATACGTGATGAGGTGATCGTGGTTTGAACGCTAGCCTTCTTCCGAGGTACCTGGTTCGAATTCGGTGTACACCAATAATTTTTTTCAATTTATATACAGTTTGTATAACATCAACTAATACCACGTGCTCTGTCGGTGAAGGAGAACATCGTGAGGAAACCTACATATCTAGGTGATGACCATTCATCGGACTGGTATGTGGAATGGAGAAGGCAATGCCAACATTACTACATTATAACTGAAAGGAAGTCATCGTGTGGTTCGCTACACATGATGACCACGACTTCAGTCATGAGAAAATATGACTTAGAAGAAACCACCACGCTAGCCCAATAAAAGTCGGAGGGGATTCAGAGTCTTGTTTGTTTATTATCAGAGTGCACCACGAGGAAGAGAGGTTGGTTTTTAGGTCCCATGAATTGTCGCGTGGGGTCGCTTTTCTCCAAAGAATGTTCACTCAAAACTTTCTACATTTATCAAAGCATTGACTATACAAAAAAATTAAATATTTGCGGTACAAAGAATGTGCGGTTTAATAAGTAATATGGTAGTCACCATCTGACACACTTGTTTGCAGTACCAAAAGAAGGAGAAAACAAATATTTAAAAATATAACAAACACTACTGAAAATGGATCTCGTGTGTTTACACAGCAAACTGAGGAGCCGATGCACTCTGACGTGAGGATACGACAAACACACTTATGAAAGATGCGAACACAGTTACATATATCCTAAAATTAACTGAAGAGATTAGCAAAGCGTTAATCTGATGATAATTTTGATACATGTCTTAAAGCACGTGATATTAGTTGATATATTAACTGCACATTAATTAATAATTCATTGGTGCAGGCTTCGAAACCGATACCTTCGGAGTGGAAGGCCGGCGTTCAAACCACTAGGCTATCACGGCCTCACATGACGCTGGTTAGGATTGTATGTAAAACACGACATTATGCTTATCAAATAGAGACGTTACTTAAATCTCGTTACCCCAGTAATTTAACTAGCATACATCATCCTTCAGTAAACACAGTAATGTTTGCATATTACTGTTTGTCGGCTGCAATAGGAGCTGCGGTGCTTACGGTCTTTATCAATAGAAACTTACTGTTAGTAAGTTTCTGCAGCTGATAATCTTCCATTACTGGACATATTCTTACCTTAATTGGGCCGTTTGTCACCAGGCAGGCCCAATGCAGGTCGGTGGGGAGCCAGAGCCTCGTTTGTTGATTAGCTAAGTCCACCACGAGCTGGAAAGTTTAGATTGGGTTCCATGAGTTGTTGTATGGAATTTCTTTACATCCCTCTGCAAGTTTAATAATTCTCAAATATTCATCACATTCAAATTTCCAAACTTGAAGTGTAATTGGCTCTATATCCCAGTAGTGGGATAACTAAGAGGGTTACAGAAAAAAAAAATGTTTTTATAATATCTTAAATTTAGGCAGCCATAAAATATCCTTGTCATAAGTCAACATAGACACTTCAAACATGCTGTTAGTTTCCTTAAATAATTTGAATTAATTAAACAATATTTATTTCAAATGTAAATATAAAAACTTTAGTAATTCAAAACCAAAATAAAATCTTTTAAGTAACTAATAAATTAGTCGACTTTTTTAAAAAAATTACTTTTAACACGATATTGGTGTATGAAAGTTTTATTAAAATCGTTTCGTTTGTTACTAATATTACTGGGATTAAAGAAACATACAGTTAAGTAATAAAATAGATAACAAAGATCTTACTCTTCCTATTTAAAGTTCTATTTAAGATTAAGTTATTTTAAAATCTTAGTTATCTGATTATCAATTGAACGACCATCCATACATTGGATACGTTGCCAAAGTCCGTGACAACATTTGGACCCAATCCAAACATAATCTATAGGATGACGTTGTAATTATTTTTTTCAATGATATAGTGTCAAGGTGTTAAGTTTATTAGGTTAGCTTTGATTTAATTAGCTCAAGAATAAAAAAAGTAACTGATTTTAAGCTAACTACCCCGAAAAGAGTATCAACGCGATAATCTACTACGCTGAATAAACAAGGCTTCACTGATATTGTATCTCTTCGAATCTGTGTCATTTGGATAGATAGTCTCCTCTCCCTTTCTGAGGATACTTATCCTCAAGATCAATGAGAATCGAACCCATTATACCAAAATACATTACATCTACTGCAATACCACCAATAGTCAACTTATCAATTTAAGTTTGCTAAAGCCGGATTCTGTTATCACATCTCTGTTGTCTCTTCTTATAAGTTCACTATTATTCCGTGGTTTTAATCACCAGGTTGTTTGTTAAATTTCCAGCACTCCCGTTTACGTTGGGGTGGTTAAGGAGACAAGTCGAGTGCCCTCCTCCAAAGTCGCGCCCTCCGCCGCATTAGCATGTGACCCATTGTGCTGTCAATCAAACGGAGACGGGCGCGCTGCCGTATCACCGATAATCTACATACAGATGGCCCCATCGCAAAAACGGAAAAACCTAAGTGTTCACCAGCTTGGCACTGCATTATGCGTGATGCGATCAAATTATACTAAAAGCGCTTTGTTTTCACTTTGATAGAACGCTGTTTTAATATTATTTTCACAACGTTGCGAGGACCAATGCCAGTTGTATATTATGAAGCCTTCGTCCAGTTGAGTCGATTAAAAATCATGATTATACACCATGGAGTTTATAAACAATGAGAGCATTTTCTTATTTGACGAAATGACGAGACGAACAACATGTTCACCTGCTAGTAAGTGAAACGCTTGCCCACAACAACGTGACGCTGGTAAAAATAGTATACACAGCACATTGCGCTCGTCGCCTTGAAACTTTAGGTGTTGTCCCATGACCCTAGTAACTTAACTATCATACAGCATCCACCAAACTGAAACACAGTAATGTTTGCACATTACTATTGTAATAAAATTAAGCCACTCAACTTCTGTTAGACAATATATATTCGTTAAGAGTCACAGCACTTCCACATAGATTAGTACAATAATCGTAATGTGTCCTCCGTCCCTTGGTCACCTCTTGTACACTAACTCTCGTCGGCCACCTTTCATACGGAAGTCAATTCCTTTTTAATAAATGAACTTACAACCCCATCGAACAGTAAGTTTCACATTAAGTCTTTTAAAATTATTATTAACATTTACAATCATATTACACATGTAAGTCTTTAGCATATCGATTCGATTTGACAAGAATATCAGTGGAATCATAACAGTTACATACATAGTTCAAATACATTTATTACTATACGTATCTTGGATTGACTAATTTAATAATACATGTAGTATTAAAATAAAAGAGATTCTACAATAACAATTCTTAGAAAATTTTGTACAAATATTTCATATATCGATTACACGTTTACGGAACGACAATAGTCAAGTGCACAACTTTTATAATTAATACTGTCAAATAAATATACAAAAAGTCATTATTTTACAATGTTGATTTAACAATTTTTAAAATCGCTACACTATTTAGCGGTAGAAATAACAACCGCGGTGGTACTTCGATCGTTTCCGGCACGAGATACCTACCACCAGTACAAAGACTAACCCCCAGTTTCATATTGCTTCTCATTACAGCCCAAGCTTTAAACTATAGATAAGAATAATTATTTTCTTGACATGTCTGTATTTTGTCATCGGCCGATAGACGTCCACTACTGAAAGTAATCCTCCCCTAATATTGGAAGGATTTGGGCCAACTCTTAATAAGCTGGAACAATGCAGGTTCATGGGGAACTAGAGTCTTGTTTGTTGATTACAAGAGATTTTCTTCCATCAACCTAATATTCGTTAATAGATCGTGGGTAGAACACCAAATTTAACTTTTAACTAACCTTTACGAAATTTGAAATGATTTTTTTTATTAATTACAATTGCAAACAAAGCTATTGTGTGTAATCAATAAAACAATCGACCTTTTGCTTTAATGGAAGTTACAATCTAACTCGAACTATTTCAACCGACGATCAGTGAACGATACGATTACAGTTTTAGAAAATAAATAAAAATGATGTAATAATATAACTAATATATACAAACAACCACCAAAATTATCTTATTACTAGGACAGTAGGAGGGGAGCTTCGTTCTCAGTGAAAGGGTCGAAACCATTCCACCACGCTAAACAGGTATGGGTAAAAAGAAGTCATCTTTCCATATAATCTGTTGTTCTTAAAACATATCAGCTTTGTTCGCCTGAAACTCAGACGTCATGAAACAAAAGGATTAGAGAAAATGAAGATGTAATTGTTATTATACTGTTATCTTTTTTATAGCTTTCTATTTGCTCATTTATGAACTAACTTTTATATTGTTTTATTTTAAGATGGTTATGAAATAAAACGTGCTGAGGTCGTCGCATAGTCGTACACACTAAAGTCTGCTCTGACTGCGCCCGCGCATCTCAGCCCGCGACCTCGATGTATCGCACCGGCTCATCTCAGTTGGGCCGCCTCACAGAGCGCAATCGCATCGAAACACATTTGCCACATCAATCCCGGCCTACACAGGATTAAACGTTTACCTACACTACTTGCACCGTAACACGCTATTATGAAACACTCCAACGTTTTAGAAAGTACACATCCGTTATTAATCATTATATCATTAGTCACACCTGAACATGATCACGGTGGCACCTGATAATGGACAGCCCCAAACTTTAGGGCGTTGAGGATGGACGTCGAGCTCGACTTAAGAGAATAGGGAGTGGTGAATATACAGGTCAGATGCTATTGAGGTTTCGTGAAAAAGTTAAAAATAACACGATAGAGGAAAACAAAACGTAAAAGTAAAACAAACAGGACGGAATAAAACTACAAGATAAAGAAGGCAAAAGAAAATTAAATAAGAAAGTAGGTGTAAGAAGTGAAATTGGAATTAAAAATGTAAAAATTGTAGGACTCAAAAAACGACAAGTGGCCTAATTCAAGGATCGAGATGAATTAAAGGAATGAAAAAGAATAAAGAGAAATAAGAAGAGAGACGAATGAAAGATTGAAAAGCATGATCAAGGAAAGATCGAATTATTCATGTATCGAATTTACCAAGGAGAAAGGAAGTAAAGTAAAGGTTTCTGATTCGTCGGCAATGCGACAATGTTACTTCCGGTGTTGCAAACGTCAGACCGAATCCTTGTTTACCACCTTAATGGTATAGAAAAACGTTTTATTGCCGGTGCAGACAGCACAGTACCGATTACAATGGAAATCTTTGGGCGAAGCTTATGTCCAGCTTTGGACGTTTATCGACTGATGATGATAATATTTGTTATCTATATGATATTGAAGAACGGGAACTTAACCTATAGTACTTAACTTATACCTATAAGAATAAATATATAGATCCCTCTATATATATACTATAGAATCTCTTTCTCCGGGATCTTCTATGGAAAGCATATTGAAGTACTGAACCAAGCGATAACAACAAGACTAGTACTAAATAAGTTAGTGATTCTAAAGATCTAATAGTTCGATCTAACTTACTGGACTATCCTGTCTCCGTCACCAGAGGTCCGTTTATAGGTAAAGTAAATTTTTACACGGTCCCATTTTAATATTTCGATACCGAAACTCGATTGGGTTAACACACTCCGCCGGCCCAAATGAGTCACAATGGGTGCAACGGCTCATTAGCATCGGCGCAGACCTGCGTACGCGCACCATACCCACCAACCAACCATATACGTCCGACAGTTTAATCCGTTCCAATAAACATATGAGTAATAACAACATTAACATAAGCAGGTGAAGGGCATGCCATTTGTTGGCATTGTACTGGCACCGAACTCCTCGCCAGCTTTTATTTAAATTTCCATCAACTTCAAATGTATCTGATCTTCGGAGCAACTAGTCTACTTTATTTTTCTTTCTTAGCGTTCCTTTTCGTAATATGGGTAAAGGCCTTGATTTTTCTGTAATCATCTTTACTATTTACTTTCTTTTATCTTTTCCTACTATCTATCACACTTTCATATCTTTTATTATCTTCCATTCTTTTGTCATTTGTACATTTATATCTTTCATGAATCACTCCAGATTTAACTTGCCGCATTTTTATTACTTTTATATATTTTATGATTTTTGTTAGATTTGTCTTTATTTATTTTTTAACTACTGTATATACCTTAGCTATCTTAATTAGTCAAGTTTATTTTTTGCGAGATCATCATTATCAGTCTACAGTTGTTCACAGCAGGAAATAAGCCTCCCCCAATAACGGGGGATTTTGGCCGTTTCCCTCCACTCAGGCCTAATGATGCTTGGGTGCATCGCGAGCAGGTTAGGTTGGCTTGAATCCCGTGAATCGTTGTGTGGGAACTCTTTCATTATATATATATGAAAGGAACTTCACGTATCTTATGAAGTTAGTTATTTTAATATTTAGTAGTCAACGCCATAAAGTTTTTAGAGAAACGTTTGCACTAAATTTAATTAAGTATATCTCAGGTGTGTACCAATATACCGAGGCTTTTCTTAGGGGCTACAACATGAAATTCTTCATAAAGGCCGTAAAGAGGTTTTTACAAGGCTGATAAACGTTGGTGATACCTCTGGTGTTACTGGTAGTCATAGGCTGCGGTCACGGCTCAACACCAGGCAAGTGGGATAATAAAAACCTTTAAATCTTTAAGGCGAAGTTAAATTGAATTTGGCATGAAGAAGTCCACTTGCTTCGTTAGAGATATGGTTATTTAAAGAAATAGGAATTGAAAGGTGCTGTACCCAAGTGGTATAAAAAAGAAATCTAAAGCAATTGGTAGTGTTCGCATCACGTGCGCACGCGCAGGTGTCTGCTCAGCTATCGGGGGTCATTTTTAACGGCTATCCGTGACCCTTGACACGGCGTCGCGTCGCTCCGACACTGTTAGACCTTAATGCATCATGATTTAGCTACGTGATAACGCTTTTGTTCCGATGGCTCCAGGCCTTTTTTTTATTCAACGAGACGAGCAATTCGTTCACCTGATGCTAAGTGATACGCTTGGTTATAACATGACGGTTGTTGAGATGGTATACACAGCAACACATTGCACTCGTCGTCTTCATATGTAAGGTGTCAAAGCCATGTATCAAATCTCGAGGCTTTAAATACAAAAATAAAAATACGTAGTGCTAACTCTCGTTACCAAAGTAATTTCACTAGCGTAAAACACCATTCTTACTGCACATTACTGTTTACCAGCTGTAATAGAAGCTGAGGTTGTACCCACCAATTAATTGTACTCCGAGAACGAAAACTTAATACCAGGTTAAGTTATATCTCTTTCTTCTTGTTTTTGCTAATTCACTCATCCAGAATGGATAGAAAACAATGAGACCGATGAGCAGATCTTTTCGGACAATTTTTCTCAGCAGTGGGCGTTTATGATTCGTTACTGATGATAGTTATATTCACTTTAGGACTTGACCCCGATTTCACTTGATGTTAAGTGACAATGAGACTGTAGATGGTGATAACCGAAATATCAGTGTTGTTAAAATGGTAGATTTACACGAGGCAATGAAGCGAGTTCGATAAATCCCATCCGCTAAGTCAAGAGGAGGCGGTTGAATATCGCGCCGAGGAATCCTAAATAAATAAAGGACAGAACCAACAAATCATTATCGAACCAAATCGATAATTTAAACATCGATATGGCATTACCGACGTAGGAATCGATTAGAGGCAACATCGATTCGGTGAGGGTATCGCCGGCGCCGCAGAGGGCGTGCTCGTCCGATTGATAGGCTCTAACAAATATCGCCGGGGCCCGAATATAATGCAATAAAAATAATTTACAATGTTTGTACCGGGGTAATCTCGTGCTACGATCTCGGCTTCCCCCTCCTTTCCCCTCTTCTCCCCGCCATTCCCCCAACCCGCCTGTCCCACCAGACCAATACAACTATACAGACACTACGAAATACTTTAATACTTTAGTTTTATATTTCGATTATCACGACGATAATATCTCTCAAGAGTAAGTGATAGGTTTCATCACTCATCACATCACATCAATACATTAATTAAGTAGATTATGTAATTAGTATGATACTAAGTTTTTTAAAAATTGATAAACTAATTACAATTCTTATCTAGTATATTTACCATTATACAGTTTTATAACTCTTTATTTTATGTTACTAGGCGATGAAACGAGCAAGGCGTTCACCTGATAATAAGTGATACGCTTGCTAGTACCATCGCAGCGATGGTTAAGATGGTTACACAACACCACATTGCGATCATTGTCTTGAGACGTATGGTCTTACTACCTCAATAATTTCACTAGCATACAGCACCCTTCAAACAAGAACATAGTAATACAGTACTATTTAGCGGCTGTAATAAGAACTTATACTTTTTGTAACGGTGGGAATCTTCTAAAAATACCACGCTTCTGGGGGTTAGTCAAGGAAAAATGGGATTTATACCCGCTGAAACCCACTTCGGTGGTCATCCTCAGTGCATTGCGGAAAGCCTCGAGACCTCCTACGGAGCTCACTCTCTACACCTACCTAGCTGAGTGATACCTACCTTGATGGTCTCCGGCAATGAAGACCTACCACCAGAGTAATATAATGAAAAACTTAAATTCTCCCAGTATCTATAATGAAATACCTGCACCACAAATCACGCGATGTTAAGTGACAAAGGTCAATGTGTTTGGGATACTATAGCTATTATATGTTCAGTTTCATCACAACACTGTGGTTGTGGAGATAGATCTACAATGAGACATATAGATTGGGAATCGAACCTGGGATATCTGTGTTATCTACGGATGGTGGAGGTTATATTAACCACCAGATCTTATATTATATCTAAAACCTAAATGTAACTGGATGCGTATATAGCGGACTCAGTGTCGTTCCTTGGAAGAAGCCTATGTCCAGCTGTGGACTTCCGCAGGGTGATGATGAAGAAGTCCTTAATGGATCTGCTTTTAAATAACTTTATTATTTACTATATAATGTAAGTGAAAGACATTAACAAAATAAAGTAATTATCAACGATATATATATAGTCATATATACAAAAGATGGTAACATAACTTTACGTCACGTCTCCTTATATATTTTTCTCTTTGAAAGAAATCGATTAGTAGATAAAAAAAATTGGTTAACCAAATGAAATGTAGGCTATTGATTGATGTATGAGTAAATCAATTCCAGTAAAGAAAGCAGTAATATTGTCGCTGCGTATTCTTGAAAGACGGCATTTAAAGGAAAAAAAGATGACAGAAAAAAGGAAGCAATATGAAAGTAACAGAACGAAAATACCACATGCATAAGAGGAAAAATAGGAGGAAGTAATATTGAATTATCTCTACCCCTTTCTCTTCCCTCTTACATCTCTGTCTATCTTTTCGTCTTTCTCCTAATCCTCTTCCCTCGGCTTTCTCTTTTCCCTTATATTTTCCTATTAATATTCTTCTTGCGGAGTCCGGATCTAAGGGCAAAAATATCATCGGACAAAAAAAAGAAAAAAGGATGTAATAGTTTAGTAAAGAATAAAGAGTAATAAGAGTAAAAGGTAATGAATAAAACATAGTAAAAATCCCCGTTCAACTTCTCTGGGGAACGAATATAATACTAAAGGTACAGTAATATTTTAATTTTTTCGGATGATGTCGATGCTTTTGGCCACTATTATAGCCGCGAAAGCTTCATCGGACCCTGAACTCGCGGATCCGGACTCCGCGAGCTGAAAAGTATATATATAAGGGAGAGGAGAGAGATGAGGGTAGAAGATTAGGGGAAGGAGTAAGAGGTGGGAAGAAAAAGGGTGATATGATAAAATAGATCTTTTAATTTGTGAAGTAACCTCTGTAGTAAACTGCTCTGCGCGGGTCACAAAAGGAATGAAATCGTTAGCGTTACATATGACCTGGGCAGACCCAGTCAGGTTGTTCAAATATATCTCGTATCGTACTTAAAGAAATTAATAATTAAATGTACTAATTTATGGGCAAGGGTGGGCCTGGAGTCAACGCGACCAACTAATATATGTAATTTTCTTTTCAAGGAACCAACTATATACATATTTTCTAAAAGTAAAACAAATTTATAAAGCTAATTAAATGTTTCCATATATCCTATCCTATCCTTGGCCGTGTGGTGACGGCTTTAGAATACAATTTGTCACCACCCCTTCACTGTCCTAGGGAGTCGTAAGAGGCGACTGAG
>DWLS01006511.1:0-11545 GCA_018246255.1 Pachliopta kotzebuea | reverse complement strand
AATATTGAGGGTACGGAGATGGTTCTCAGCCATATACCGGTTCCTGTCGGTCCAACCGGAAGTGGAGCCGGAAGTCATTAAATACTATAACTATGCACATTTCTAACACTATTGTCAAACAAATATGTTCGTCGTATGAAAATTACTATTTATATGTACATCCTGTATAACCGGAAGTTGGAGTAAAAGTCACCAAATACTTTAATCGTGCATATTTTTGGTATCTTTATTGAAGTGAAAATATTCCTAGTCAAAAAATATTTTTTTATGTACTTCCAGCTCCGGTCAGTCAACCGGAAGTGGTGTCAGAAGTCATTAAGTACTATAACTATGCACATTTCCGACATTATTCTAATACAAATACGTTCCTTGTATAAAAGTTACTATTTATATGTACTTCCGGTATAACTGGAAGTTGGACTAAAAGTCACCAAGTAAATTAACGGTGCATATTTTTGGTATCTTCACTAAAGTAAAAGTGTTCCTCGGCGAAAGTTATTTTTTTTAAGAACTTCCGGTTCTATCCGACCAACTGGAAGTTGTCCAATATCTGTATACCTGTATATAGATATTGCAATATTCACAGTAAGAGGAACGGCATTATACAGACACAGAGTTTATTCATATTTATTTTACATATATATGTGTATTATAACTTTTTATTTGTCGCTGGCAAAATCTAAAGATACTGAACTTCTGGTGGGAAGTTAGGGTTATGTGGGATTTATACCCACTAAAACCCCATCGGTGGTTATGCTCAGTGCATTGCGAAAGGTACCGGGTCTCCTATCATTACCTAAGCTATGGATTTGGAAATTAAATTCAAAGGAGCTTCCTCGTTAACCTTTATTTTGTTCGAACCTTTGTTTATAAGTAATGAAAACTAACGGAATATTAGGATTTACATAGAAACCTCTTTATTAGCTGTTTATCATCAGACGATAGACGTCTACTGTTGGACATTGGCCTCCCTCAAATTCTTCGAAGGGATTGGGCCGTCTCCCACATTGGCCCAAAGCGGGTTGTTGATGAGTCAAAGCTTTATTGATTAGCAGGTGATGATCAGCTGATTATAAGTGATACGTTTACTAACAACATAACACAGCACCACATTTCACTCATCACCTTGACAAATTAGGTGTTAAGTCTCGTTACCCTGGGAATTTCATATATAGAAATAGGAGCTGCGGTAGTAGCTACCTAGATTATCTGTAGTAAAAGACCTCGATACTAAAAGGACCTTGGGACTTTAAAGAGGCACATGAAATCTTTTTGACCTTCCAGTAATGGTTGTAATAAATTATAGCCGAAACTCGTCATACATTCTTGTTGGAAGGTCGACTGCAGTGAGAGTTCAACTATTTATATATACAGTAGTAATTTAAAAAAACCTACTGTTTTAATATAAACCAATTATTCAAATTAAAGGGCTGTAAGAGGCCCCCATACACATTACAAGTTTCTCCACTTAACAGAAACAATACCGTTGCCACGAACTCACTAAACACTTAGGAGTACATCAACTAAAATAAATCCAGAAGATATACCTCTAGATAACCTAAATGAAATATTGCAAAAATCTTTACAAGAAACCCGAATAAAAGAATCATCAGTCATCGACAAAAATCTTGTGGACAATAACATCATACCTCGTTTTAATCATATTTAGTCTACAAATATTGGCAGAAATGAAGAAATATCGGAAAATTGACAATTCACAATGTACAAGAAGCGCAAGGAATATTGCAGCCGCTGACTCAAACTTCCGCAGGCTTCACACTTAAGGGGGGAGGAGTTAAAGGAGGAGGGAAGGCCGACAATAAACAAAGGAATCAATTACTGATAAACTGAAATAGGAATCCGTTATACTCAGATAACAGATCCATTAATCACATATAGTTTATAAACTGTCCATAAGGAGCCATTGTATAACCTTAGTATATAAGAAGCTTGTATTACTAAATAAAAACAGTTCTCTCTCAGTTTTTATTAACTTAACATCTTGACTTGGGACAGTAGTCACAAGCATGAAGTTTTTAAAAACCCTTCCTCCAGATGGCTCAAGTTAACTGGCATACAAACTCTATATAATGACATCGGAATCGTACCGGGGACGCTTGAATTACAAATGCTATATGTTAATTTAGCAAAAACAGTAGTTATTTGCTTTTAACACAGAATTTGTGTAAATGCATTAATAAATTAAATATTTAATTTTTGTGTGAATATGTAAATAGTGTCACTAACAACCAGGATCATATTGAAGTTGTTTAAGGTCATGGTTATGTTACTACTCATATTTTTCATCATTATCAACCGACCAAAGCCCACAGCTGGACGTGGACATCACTCAAAGACCACTCCGATCGGATTTCTGTGATCTTCACCAGATCGTTGGTCCACCTAGTGGGGGGCCTACCAGCACTTCCTCTTGGTTACGTTGATTGACTATCGTGCTTTGGTTCTTAATTTTAATTTGTTTCCTTCTTTCCTACTTATCGTCTCTCATTTTCTTCTTTCACTCTACTAATTTTCTTTTATAAGCTTTACGCCTTGTTATCGCTTATTATCGTTATAACCTTTTTGCAATATATTAGAAATGTTTAGTGGCTTTGGTCTTCACTCATCAAAGAACTCTAAGACCTTACTGCCTCATCAGCCGTCAATTCGACCAATATGTGTGTAATAATATTATATTACTAGACCTTATATCTTCATCAGCCGATAAACGTCCACAGCTGGATATAGGCCTCACCCAATAATGAGAGGATCTGGGCCGTCTCACGCTGACCCAAGGTTAGTGGGGAGCCAGAGCCTAGTCTGTTGATTGAAAAGCCGTCCACGAGCACACGTGAAGCTGGCTTAGATCCCGTGAGTTGTTATGGTACGCTTACAGTTTCATCTGGTTAAATTCTCAGGTTCGATTTCGGAGCCACATGTCGTATCTCGGTATAAAGGTGTAGTAGTGTTCTAAACAAAAATATAATATGGAAGGATTGATTGATTTGATTTTTAAAATTTATTTTTTTTTTGGAAAAGGCAAAGAAACAGTCATATTGTCCACACAGCCATGGCTGTTTTTTGATTTTTCTCCTGTTTCAGTTTTGGTAATGCCAAAAGGTCAAGTCTTGATTAACTCTTCTTTTCTTATTCGTTACTGTGCAAGGACAAAAGGTCAAGTCTTGATTGACTCTTCTTTGATATCAAGTGCTTTAAGTCATGTATTAAATCGCGGGGATATAAATATTACAAAAAATAATAGTTCTATCCGCTAGAGTTACTAAAGCATTACACGGATTAGAATCAACGATTGCATTAAACATATTTCCTCGTCCTACTAATCTATTAACTTTCTTGGCGTGCGTCCGTGCAGAATGGGATGTCGCTATGCCAACTTAATGGCTGACATATGCTATATACCATATATAGCTATAGTGACGTTTTGAATTTATTAATTTTATATTATTTTTTAGTTGCGAATGCAAATGGGAACTATTATTATATTATAAACCTTGAGAAAATCTTCATTTAGGAATGTATAAGACAAAATTAAGAAAATGTATATTTTCCTTATACTAGATGTACATGTTTAACCCTTAAATGCATGATTTTTTATTTAATTATAAAATAAATATTTCAGTATAGGTTTTGAGTCGCAGATAAAGAGAAAAATAATTAAAAAAATCTCGGTTTCAATAAAAACTATATTTTTGTAAAAATCATGTATGTAGCCATTTGGCTACACTATACATCTAGGTAGCTGATGAAAATCCAAATACAAACACACTCAGGATACATTGCTTAAAAAAAAACGTAATAATATTGATTTCTTACCTTACATCTACTACATTTGTTATTTTTTTAACTATTTTCGGCAATTAATTATCACTGAATCTTAATTCAAAAGTTACAAATTATCATACAACCAAAATTGGTTTGTAGACTTTTGTCAACGAAATGCATTTAAGGGTTAAAATTAAAAGTGGTGAACCGCCATATCATGAAAGTTTGCTTTCAAAAACCGAAACAGATATTTTAAGCACCTAATAAAAGTAAAAAGTACCGTGGTTTGAGTTTTCGTTCAGAAATTATGTAAGGAAAAAAACACTGATGTATATATATATTACATCATCATGCATTTAAGGGTTAAACATAACAAATATTTGTGATGTCATAGATTTAATTATTTTCCTGTGTGTTTGAGTAATATTCGAGATTAGTCCTGTAGTCTCGGGCTATCAAGAATAGGAGTAAGGTAACCCCTGACTGTTGTAGAAGGAGACTGGAAGGGTGTCCGGGTTCGAGGGCTTTGAGAGTGGAGGCCGTCACTGTATATTGAGTGAGCCCGGACAAGTACGATTTGATCTCGTATTTTGTCGCTGTATACTCTTTATACTGGTGAGCGTAACAGTTCTCCCCGGGATGTGATCAGCAGTGTAGGGAGGAACCGGTGAGTTCTGTAAGAGATATCGGTGCCTTCTGCAATGCACTGAGGATGACCACCGAAGGTTTGGGTATAAATCCCATATAATCCTGACCCCTCGAAAACAGGATATAATTAGAGAATTTACCCCGTGAAGAATCGATATCAGTCGGAACTTTCACTAGCAGATAATTAAAGATGCTACCCGTTACTCGAAGCCTAGAAATAAGTAGATGACAATTTTCCTTTTCTATCTCTTTTCCTTATTTTTTTCGTGTGATGTTGATGCCCTCGATCACTATTATAACCGTAAAGGCTTCATCAATCCCATAGCTCACCGATACGAACTCGGCAAGCTGAACTATATAAATACAAGCATAAGGGAGAGGAGTAAGCAGATGGTAAAGTGATACGCTTACCCATAACAATGCCGCTGTTTAAGATGATATACGCAGCAGCACATTCTGCTCATAATTTTGAGTTGTAAGATGTTGTCTCGTTACCTTAGTAATTTCACTAACTACAGTACCCTTTTAACCGGAACACAGTAATGTTTTCACATTATTATTTGACGGTAGAAATAGGAGCTGTGGTTGGGCGGACTCAATCATTGGCTTATTAAGTGGGTCATGTCAGGCGGTAAAGAACTCGCTTCAAATCAGGTAAGTAGTTTAATAAGTTTTCTATTAATAGGTAAAACAAATCGATTATTTAAATAAGAATAATATTTTAT
Organism: Pachliopta kotzebuea; assembly: GCA_018246255.1. Lineage (NCBI taxonomy): Eukaryota > Metazoa > Arthropoda > Insecta > Lepidoptera > Papilionidae > Pachliopta > Pachliopta kotzebuea. The sequence goes on along the minus strand of DWLS01006511.1, from coordinate 6,389 downwards.
AAATGTAAACATTGTGTTTGATCAGTTTTACCGGCATGTATTTGATTTCGTACTCCTTCTCGTTGGTGATTCTTATTAAAGTAAACGGACATTGCCAATACATCTGCTGCCTTAACTATATGTATATATATAATTTTGTACATCAAATTACAACTCACGATTCGTATGAAATTTATACACACATACAAATCCTTAAACAGTACGTCACACACACAACTACTGTAAAACTTCTTGTCAGAGAAAACCGCGATTACGTCACTGGCGCACGACACGTGTATTGCTGAGTATAACTTAAAGGTTGCCATGTTCACTTAAAATAAAATAAAATAAGTTTATTTGTGAAGAAATTAAAAAAACATTTGCTACAAATATTAAAATTTACATGATTTGTTTTCTAATACAATCGTTCCTCGGTATAGTAAACCAGGCTTTCTTATTCTACATTATCTTTATGGCATTGTACACATTTGAAAAATTTAATACAGAGTGTAATTAATTATAAAAAATTACTAGTAAATATTACTAAGCGAAATAGTAAAAGAAATCTGTTAAAGCTTTTTGGTTGAAGTAAAATGCAAATAGATTTTTTACAATATTTACTTGTGGCACCCAAGCTCAAACTGTTGTCCAAATTAAATGCTAAAAAAATTGTGTACGTTCTCCGGTTGCAAACTTAGTTAAAACAGTGACAAAAAATTTATTTGAGTCTCGTTTAAGTTAAATTAGTTTTTAAGATCATATTATTAATTGGTTTCTTGACTAGCTGAATGCACATTTTCTTTGCTGTAGTCTTAATAGTTTTAATTGTGACAGGTGTGGTTTCCTGCTAATTTTGACGTATATCATTACGCTTTCACGACCTGTTAAAGAGATTTTTATTTTTAACATGTCCTGGTTTAAAGTAATAAAATAACTATAATAACATTTAATGCTGTAATTGATAGTGGTTTTGACAAACAGAATTATTAAATGTTTTACTATTACAGTAGTATCATAAAAAGAGCATTTCATATTAACACTTTAAAATAAATACTCATGATTGCTACTAAAAATATTTTTTGGGATTTTATGACCTGATATTTACAACCTTTAGGTTAACTCTTATTTTTCATAGCACAAATTTCAGAAAAAGGATTTTCGGCGCGAGGCTGCGTTCTGGACGTAGTTTCACGCCGAAAATTTCTAAGCTGTTATTATACTAAAAATGTTGGTTTTAATGAATAATATTCTATAACAAAGTGAAAATATTAAGTTACAATGAAGACCAAGGATTATATATGGAAAGGATTAAGCAAATAATAACAGAAAAGTCGAAACGTCTGGATTGTACTCCCCGGATTGACTGATTGTGTTGAACGGACATACATTTGATTTTATCATAACATAGGATTTGAACGGGCATCTGGAAGTATAAGTGGTTTTTATTTGGATTCTACTATTATTGCTTATGGATGTGACTTCGACCAATTCAAACATCAAAGAAGTGGCCTTATGACCGAAAATAATAAGACATGACAACAATAACACAAGACATGGCGTCGGCCTTATAATCAAGAACAATAAAGACGTGGCTATGGCCTTTAAAACTTCCAAAATTTTCAGATAATTATCAAAAATAAGACTTGGCTGTATGGACTGACTGATGAAATTTGACGTTAGCTTACTCAATATAGAAGAACCCTGAGCTCTAGCAGTGCATAAACTAACATATAGTTTATACATACATATATATTTTTCGCTTAATTAAAAAAAACGAACACAGTCAAAGATATTAATTTAAGTGTAAGATTAAATATTTTATCTATATGTTAGATATATGATAAATGTTCCTAAAAGAACATTTATCAAAGGAAAATTAATAATCACAAATTTATAGATGTCTTCAAGAATCGACAACAACATTGTTAAAACTAGTCTTTTTTAAAATAAGATTAAATGATAGTTCTTGTTATTAATATAATAACATTTTAGCCGTGTGTTTTATTATCAACAAATAGCAGATTCGAATTTACGACTTAATTTTTACTATGCCTATTCTAAACTATAACACTGTACGCTATTCTGTCCTAAACACTGCTAAATTATCCTTTTTTTTTTAATAAAAAAAAAATATTTGTTTTATTTGAAAACTGAGGCTTAATATGAACACTATAGACACTAACCAAAAGATTTTAAAATAATATCAGTGTAATACGCGCTTGACCCTCCTTAATTGAGTATTTCGCAATAAAAATAAAACAAACTTGACGTTATGGTAAAGTACGTGCGATTTTAACTAGGACACATTATGTATTCAAACAAGATCCCAGTGCAATGGCAACACACATCAGCGTCTATTCGTCAATTTGCTGTACATACTCGTATTATAATTACAATCAATATAATTTAAATAAGATAAATTAATTGGTTCCAAATATTTTTCATTTGAAACAAAGAAATAAGTTTTTTAACCTTATTGAATTGAAACAAAACTATATGTCATTTACTTTTTCATTATTTCAATTGTATTAAGATAAAAAAAAGAAAGGGCACTTAGTGCTTTAAATTTCTAAGACCCAAACATCTTCGGCATCAGTTATGATTGTCAATGTTTACGGATCGTATTTTATGAAAACCTGATAACTTCTATATTCAGAGCATTTTTAGTAAAAATATTGCAGAATCTTCTGTCTTCAATAAGAAAAAAATCACTTATGCGCTCAATAATCCTTAATAATAGTGTTTCTTATACATAATATGACTACTGTGCTGTTTGTTCGTATAGCCATTAACAGGATTTTTGATTACTGTCATTTGTCTCTTGAAATTAATTAAACGTGAACTATTATTGTTATAGAAGAAAAGAGTCCCGTGTAAATCCTTACGTACTAATTAAAACGCGAATCTTGTAGGCTATGTTATAGACTGCTCTATCTAGTCGGTATCAAAATAATCATTATAAATATTTCAAAGGTCAATAGATCAAAGGTAAATCCCACGGCTAAATTCTACGTTAAAGTAATAATTCAAATAACATTCTTATTTATCAAAAAGATGCTTAAAATTAAAATAAACAATAAGTTTTCTTTAAATATACCAGCTGCTTATTGTCAATAAAATAAAAGGAATGAAAGTTTTTGTGAAATAATTACTATTAATAATTTTATTGAATACGATACTTTGCGAAATATATATAAAGAAAATTTCATTTCTGAAAGGTAAGTAGTGCATAATTTGTAACTATTGAAATGGCATTGAAATACTCATTCTGCAAATTATTCAATAAGTTAATTATCACTTTAATCTACTCTTTGACGTAATTCTATCATCAACAAGTTTGCATCTTAGGATATAACAAAAGTATCTGTTTTTATAACATATTTCACCAATTGTACATATTTGACTATTGTGTTTTCTATAAAAGAATTCTTATCGTTTCTTTTCAATTGCTGAAGCATAAAAAGTGGCAGTTTAGTAGTTATTTCTGAACATACAAAACCAAAACAAGTTGTTTCTACCTGTACATTTGTCATCGCCGTTTCGTAAAGGCAATGTTTACGTGACATATTTTTACGCAGCAGTCTCATATCAGCACGCTTGTGGAACGGCCGGTTTTGTGTGATTATTAAGTTTTATTGTGCTAAGGAACTTAATTTATAACGTAGGTACATTTTTTTTACTTCATGTAATATAAACAATATAAAATAATAAATAAAATCATTTGAAGCTAAGTAAATACAATTTTTAGCGGCATTTTATTTAAAAAAACTCCACATCTAATCAAATGTTAAACCTATGCTATTTAAAGGTTTATTAAAATTTAAACCTTGGTGTAATAAGTTCACACGGTAATACAATTTGTAATGTTGAATCCTTTAAAAGAAATTGAATTGGATTTTTAAATTACAAGTAAACTAGTTAGTCGTCCCACGCAAGTGTTTATTGTAGCATCTAGGTGTGAGCATTAACAATGTTTTAATGCTTGTGGTTCAAACGAACTCCCATGTACGTGTTCCCATTCAGTGTTTGCATAATAAATAACTATTCATCGCCATGCAACGGGTTCATTACCGGTTTGAGAAGAAAACCGTTTCGTGCTTCACCATAAAACATTCTCATGTCCCAAATACAAACTAGCTAAACATTCTTCGACTACTATATTCGATGCAAGTACTACAGAACCTTTCACCTGTTTCGCAGAAGTGTAACAGGTGTTAACAAACTACTTTTTAAAAGCACGTATTTTTGTTTCCGAGTAAGATAGATATCTTTATTGGCATGTTTAAATACAACTTGGTGATAGTTTGTAAACGATAATTTTGAAAAACTATTTATATTAAACTTATTCCATTATTGAACTAAAACTGTATCCTTATCATACATCTTTGAATAAAAAACGTGAAAGTAAATCAATCAACCTTTACTAACGTTTACTGTTGCGTGTTTAAAAGATCGAAATACCGTTTAAAAAGGTATAAAAACAAATAAGTCTTCATAGTTAATCCTTAGTTTTAATGAGCACACATATTAGCAAATGTTCTAAAAACTTTGTTCTTATCCAGTTAATCATTTCATATACTATTTCAATTCATTAAATAATCATGGTTTTTCGCTTTATAAAATTTTAAATAGTTGTACAACATAGTAATAACGCATGTCCTATTCTATTTTTGAATTTTCCTCACCATAGAGGAGAGATTACGATATTAATCAGATAATCGTTGAAGCCCGAAATTAAGAAAAAATATATATAGCGTCATGTTTTAAAATCCGAAAAACGTTATTAATAATTTATTAATATAACATAAATTTGTGACTAATGCATTCAATTTAGAAGTCATCAGAAACTTAATGTATCGGCCGATATCAGAATAAGAATGCTATTCTGGCCCAGCCAACTAGAGCGTTTCAAATACTATTTTCGTTATATGGTTGTACTACGCGTCAGTGTTACAGAAGGCACTGTTGAAGCGGAAAATTTTCATATAACTAACACAGTAATTTTAAAATTGACTCGTCAATTCCAACATTTACATGTTAAAATATTTTTATATTTACTTATTTTCTTTCGTGCACTTCATGATTGAAGGTCGTGCTTGACCTCAAAAGTTCTCAATGACGCATTAACCAGCTGCCTACACATCGTCCTCTCCTTGGCATATTCCAGGACATTTGTTATGTTTATGCTTAGTATAGCTTGTATCTACTTGTACCAGCGGGAAGGGATTCGACCCCGTGATCTTTCCTACTACAATCCAGTTTATCCAAATATTCTGATTGTCTCCGGGCATTATGACTAAAGTAAACAAGGACACGCTAGTAGCATATAGTGAATAACCTAGTCTCAATATTATGTTGCTTGAAAATAGATTTATTAACTACATAATGTTAAATAGTTACCTTCTTTTTTTGGTTAATTTAAAAGTACATTATAATTTTTGTTAAAGATAAAGACTTCGATATGTGTATTATCTGAAATCAATAATAAATTACTGCAAAACAAACAATAATAAGTTATGACGATTTTTTAAATCATTTTCATTATGAAAAGAGATTGCTGATTTCATACCTAATTATTATAACATAATATCTGTTTTAATATATTAAGTCTACCTATAAAAGATGTGGAGAGTAGTAAAAATTATGTCATACTTAAAGATACCTGTATCTATACAAAATGATTCTGTATTACAATGAATGACTCAGAGTAGGTTATGGACGGGTTACCAACGTAACAATTCCTGCATAATTTGGTTTTGCAATAAATTTCCTCGTACATCACAGTCACATCAAGCGTTTACTTCACTTTTTTAATACATTGAAGCACGATGACTGGTAGATTATTTACCGGTGTCGACAAAAGTTTAACAAGTTGCTAGGTTTTATAAATTCATGAATCAATAAATTGCTAATTTAACTAGTTCCGGCGCCATAGATAAAGGTAGCAGTGTTTTTATCTTGACAATAATTAAGCAAGAGAACTGTGCCCATCTGCACGATATCGAATTAAGAGATTGTGCATGAACCTTGTGTTTTTATATTTTTCTTCATTCTCTGTTCGAAGTTCGTACTTAAAACTGAAACAGTGATGTTTTAAATTGTTGAAAATTAATCATTTTATGTAAAAATGCATTATTAATATAAACCAGTAGACGCTCACTGCTGGACATAAGCTTCTACTGGAAATCTTTACACCGATTGGTTCTACTGTTGACTAACTAGATCACCGTCCCACATTGAGTCAACACTCTAAACAAAATGACATAAAATCGGTTGGGGAAAAAGAAATCCATTATTTTTATATAAACTTCAGGACTTTATTTAACATGCTTGGGATTGTCCGATTTGGGTCAAATATGCACCGTTTTGTTCTATGATTTGTTGCCATTTTAAAGGTAACTTCATAATGC
>DWLS01006510.1:0-11547 GCA_018246255.1 Pachliopta kotzebuea | reverse complement strand
GCTTTACCATCATCGACCACATCTTCACTTAACACCAGGTGGGATCGTGGTCAAGCATTAACCTATACATACGTAAACAAAAACCCTTTTTAAATAAGATAGAAATGAAGTTAAAGTATAATTTATCGTTTTTTTTATCTACGAAACGACGAGATGATCAAGGCGTGCGCCTGATGGTAAATGATAGGCTTGCCTATAACAACGTGGCGTTGAATAAAGTTGTATACATAGCGCCACGTTGTGTTGAGACGTAAGGTATTGAGTATCGTTACCCCAGTAATTTCACCAGCATACAGTACCCTTCAAAACGTAACACAGTAAAGTTGGCATATTACTTTTCGGCGCCAGAAGTTGAAGTTGTGGAGGTACCTACTTAGACGGCCTCCGAAGACAGAAACCTACCGCCAGTGAATTTTTTATGTGTTGTTTTGTATGTTATTAACATAATGTATTTCTCAGGTCGGTACAGAGCTATGGATGCTGAGAGCATCGACGGCTGCTATCGTTACACCTTATCTATAAGCAGCGTCTCCACCGCCGACGCGCGTGTGTACATACTGCGAGTTGAGAACGAGAGGGGCTTCTCCTCTCACGCTGTGTCGCTCACCGTACACGGTACGTTCCCGATATGATATCACGTCATCATTCAACACCACCAACTGTAATATTGGAAAAACATATTTGTTTATTCGACGTATGATGATCACGTGACGGTTACTTATACGCGCGACATTAGCAAGGTGGCATTAGTTAAGATGCATCAACTAGTACGCATCGCTTTGTAACACACGATGGTATCTCATTACCATTAATATTACTATCTGCCGCAGCCTTAAAATATGTTAATGTATATACACTGCGTTTGCGTAGCCAGAAATGTATCTTTGCTTATTAATACAAACGTTTGTTAAGACGTTAGATTTAATAATTAGATACTAAAATATTCTAGCATTACTATCTACTAAAAACTTATGAACTGATGAGCTAATTAACCATGATAGAGTAGATTATCTATGCAATAGTAATTAGTTCTAAACTTACAAATGTCTAACGATAAGTCGTGAAATCTCTTCACGCAGAGAATTTTTCGCTAACAGAGACCGCCCACGTGGCGCCGCTGATCGCCGCCGCTCTGGTCATAGCGGCGCTGGTGGTGCTGCTGCTGTGCCTCATCGTACGCTGCAGGCGGAAGAGAGGTGAGCTTCTGCAATACCACTTAACCAAAAACTGGCCTGCTATCCGTGATTTTTTGTTCTACAACATTTCTTTAACTTTTTAGTGTTTTTTGTTAAAAAGGTATCTTAACGAGTATTAACAGTTTTAATTTAAAAAAAAACCTATACAGAAACGAAAATAATTTTCACTTTTAGAGTTTTTGATTTTAAAGAATTTCCTTTCAGTCAAATGTGTTTTAGATTATTATATTAAATAGTAAAGAAACAACATAAAGAAGACGGTTAAGACAATGATAAGTGGATGTGTATATATATGTACATTATACATGTAGACTTAACGAGTATTTATTAGCATCAGTAAAAGAATCACCTGAAAAACCAGAAAACAGCATTTACTTAGAAAAATTATAGATTACATGAAAGCAGTTTTAACATGTTATTATTTATTTACTTTCAGATAGTGTCGAATATAAGACTGATGAATTAAATAGGTGAGAATACATTTATTTTACTTAACCACGTGTTGTGGTTAATATATTAACAGTAATTACGTATTTTAGATTATTTAAAAAAAAACAGTAGTTAATGTACAAGAAGTAGTTATTTGATTAATATTAACAATCAAGCTCTGACATCAGTAAAGATTACTTTAAAAAAATGTTTAGACTATAGGTGGGGAACCTGCGGCCTCCACGAGGTTTTGTGCGGCCCTTTGCCACCTAGTACAAAATGGTATAGTTCGTTTCAAACAACTATTGTACATCAAAGCCATGACAGTTGTACGAAAAATCCCGCCAAAGACAGTCATATTGTAACATGACGTCAGAATACTAGCCTGAAACGGACTCTAACACGCATGAGCGAGGCTCTGGCCCACAGACCATCCGTTTCAGACTTGGACACTCAATGTTAACTTTTTAAACAGTTTTTAGCGCCCTCAAGTTGCAATAAGAATAAACTAAGCGAAAAAAAAACCGGCTTATGTGTTTTTTCTCTTTTATAAAAAATTTTATTGTATTTTTTTATAAAATTTTTATATGTATATTATATTTAAAATGTCGTAGTATTATATTTTATTTTTTCTATATAATGCTATAAATAGTTAAATCTATATAAAAACCATAATAATTTCACATAACACTTTCTTAGGTAATTCCGCTTATGCGGCCTCTCTTATTGCTGCCTAATTTAAATGTGGCCTCTAATTGTAAAAAGGTTCCCCACCTCTGGTTTAGACTATAAACTAAATGCCTGCTGAAAACGGATGCTGTTAAAGAAACAAAAATAATTAGCAGGTATCATAATTATCGTCTTTTGCTATTAGTAGATAAAAATTATAAAAACGAACAAGTATTTGATAAGCAAACAAGGTCTCCGACAATAGTCCGAGGAATAAAAGAGCATATTAAAAAAAAAAAACTTAATGCCTTTTCCAAAAAATAAGTAATTTCATTTACTGCCATTAAAATTAAATACAGGTTTGCATATTTACTACTCGAGAAAAAAGAAATTATTTTTTATACTTTTTAATTTTTCCAATAGCGATGTAAAAGTCCTACCAGCTGATGCGGTATACACACCCCAGTCCCATGGGAGCAACCGCGGCGGTGCAGGAGGCGGAACTGTTGGTGGTGGTGTTGGTGTATCGGGACCTGGGGCGGAGCGTGACGGCTCGCGGTACTCCCCCGCCGCTTTGCAGGTTCGCCGGGCCGCGGTCGTGCTGCAGCCACCGACCACCGTGTGACCGCACAGGTGTGGACACTCACTAACAAACACCACCCGTATTGTTCAATAGCTTATGATCACATCATTAATTTAATTAATTAAACAGCAGTGTACACCATCTTAACCAGGCCCAAGTTGTTATAAACAAGCGTATCAATTACAATCAGGAGACGCTTTGCTCATCTCCTCGCCCCGTAGAAAAAATTAACATCACTAACAGCTCGCGGCGTCGACTCCTAGTCACAGGTCTCTCCCAAGGAACTAAGCCCCATTTTAGGATAATACAAGTTATTTTAATAAAAATTAGACCGAAAGTCAAAGAGACTTGGTTTTCATAACTAATGATGATATATATAGCATTTAATAGCACAATTTCTATGCTTGGTCAATACCAGGGTCAAAAAAGTCTAGGCGAATGTACACAATGTATCAATCATCACAGTGTATACATGTTAACCTAATCATAAGCTATTTTGTTATATGGGTCGTAAAAAACACGTTTGGTTTTTATTTTAATTACTAATTAGTGTCTAGTAAACTGCAAGAACTTTAATTTAGGTCACATTAAAGTATTATACTTAATCTAGATTCTTTCCAAGTAATAGACAACAAGCGGCAATCAATTTAACTTTACCGCTGCGATATGAAAAGGTCGTACGGATTAACTCGAGACTTTTTACGATACCGCTCCCATCCTCTGTCTAGCCGAGCTTTTGACGTTATGAGTAAATGCAATTAACAAAAGTACCATCAGCTTAAAAATTCTCACGATTAACAATTAAATCATTTTTATTAAGCACGGATTATCCCACAATTCACGTTATTGCAATTAGATTGCGTTTTTTGAAGATTTATTAACCGTAAACTATTTTGTGGCATGATTAACCTTAAACTATTTACCCGTAACGCGTGAGAAGTCAGTTAATTTCATATATTGTGCTCTTTATATTCTAGGCAACGCTAGCGTCGTTGGAAAGAGAAGCCAAAGAAAACGTATATGCGGTTCTCGATCCGCATATACAATACGATATTACTATAAATAAGCACGGAGAGCCGCCGAAATATTTATCACTTTCTAAGCCCTTAACACACCAAAGAACTCACGCTTTCGACCCACGTTACTTTGCAAATGAAATTAATAACAACGATAGCAAACTAACCACATTCAAACCTGGATACAGAAAATCAGATAGAAGCAACAAGAGTAGAGGTAGCAGTCGAAAAAAGAATTACATTTGCAGAAGTAATATTGATGTAGAATATTCCAAAGATCCATATTTTGGAATGGTAAAAGCGTGTGAAAGCAAAGACCCGTTAAATGCTTATGCGCGTAGTAGTAGAAATAATGTAAATAAGAAAATTAAAGACAGAACATGTGAAAAAACTTCTAAACTTAATTCTGAATCTAAAAATCTTTCATTTGATAAAGATTTTGGTAAAATAAATCAGAAAAGAACGTCAAACCGCAGTGGAAGGAGCGCAGAAAAAACTGTTCCTCCAGAGAGTGTACAAAGAAAGAAGCCTGAAGGTTTGGTAGATGAGCAGAAAGTTTTTAAATTGAAGCAGAATGTGGATGCAATAGAAGATTATAGACCGCGACCTGGTAAAGTGAGAGAAATAGCATTGAAGTTTGATAAAAATAGCAAAGACTACGCTCAATCGGTGAACTTGAAGAAGGAGAGACCGAAACCAATACAAAGCTACGGCCATCAAGCGTACCTGGATCATGTGTTCCCAGATGCTGTAGAAATTTAGAAATGTTATAAATATAATGTTTTCCTATATTTAAACGAATATCACTAATAATAAAACTATACTTTACGGATTTTATCGCGTTTACTTCAACTCTTTGATACCTGGAGCTTCGAGTTATTAAATTTTGATATGTTTTATGATTGAGCAATGGGCCGGGCACATTACTTGGGAGGAGGAGGAGGACTAATGGCCGATGGGACAATAAGGTCCTAGAATGACGGCTGTGTACCGATAATTGAAATGCTGAAAGGCCCCCTTAAAGGAAATGGCTCGGCGATCTAGTGAACGTCGCGGGAATCCGCTGCATTCAGACAGCGCAGAAAAGATCGCAGTGGAGATCTTTGAGGGAGACTTATGTCCAGCAGAGAGAATTTATCGGCTGATGATGATGATGATGATATTGATGATTGGGTTATATTTTTACGGGTAACCAAAGCTGGTGGTACCTCGAGGTGGTGATATATAATAATTTAAGACAGTAAGATCTATAAAGATCAAACTGAAATATATCAATAATTAGAAGTTGATGATACACTAATAACTATGACGTCATAAGATACTCTGGTAACTGTGACCTCATGACATCTATCTCATCGGCCCCTCCATGATTACGGATGTTGTTAAACACTCGAAATGTAGTGATAAATAGATAAACGCGACAAAACCCATAAAACTAAGTTTTATTATATATTATGAACCATCACTACGTCACATGTGTAGATCTCTCTAGTGTTACGGACATATGAATGAATCGGATTTTTATTACTATTAAAATTACGATCTTCTCGCTATTTAGCATCGAAACTGTAGTGTTTGCACAAATTTACATTTACGATATAATGTTAAAAGGTATTTCGAATGATCTTTTATAAATTTTATATCACATACTTTACAAAAAAACGCTTCTATTATTACTAAAAGCTATTACAAGACATGACAACTATGACAATTGGAATCTGTCTAATGTTATGTTATGTTTTTAACTATTCGTACTTAAAACTGCATTTATTTTATCATTATATAAGTTAATTATAGTTTCTCTTTGTTTAATAATAAATTCGTTGTACTTTATGTAAATATGTTTCTTGTATTGTAAATTTTTTTATTGTTGAATTTTAACAGTATTAAAACTCATAATTGACGGGCCATTGTTTTCTTGATTCCCCGGACGACCAATTCGCGGTGTGTTTGTCATTCTTATGGTAATAAAACAAACATTTAATTAAACTAATGACCAGTAACTTTACTAAAGAATATAAGGTACCACGTCTGCTGCAGTTCATGTCAGTTATTATTTTACCGGTAGACTTGCTAAAACAACTTGTTCTTCCAATAAGCAAAATTGTTCATATAAATTTACTCATTACATTACATTCTTTATAAATAATTTTATTATAAAGTAAATATATGTAAATATGTGCTATTTTCTAATTATAATTTACTTACTAAATATATTACTTACTGCTGCTAGTCAGAATGTAACTAATTTGAAATTAAAATACAGAAATGAATATCTTTGTATTGGAAAGTGTATATCAAAATGTTGCCCGATAGGATATATTTATTCGATAAGACCCGAGAATGGAAGATTTTGTGAAAAATTGAGTAATGGTAAAGATTTAATTATAGAAAGGACACAACCAGTCTATTTTTATCATAACGCCATTGAAGAGGTCTACCTATCCAAGAAATTCCAGGTTTTAGAAGGATCGCCGTGCAAGAGGAAGTATCAGCTGAATAACCCGCGATTTTTGCAACAGGTTAGTAAATTCCTTTCCTATTTTATTGTTTATTCTTTCTGTATTATACTATGCTTCTAAGCAATATCTTTTATAGCAAAATACCTTTAAATCGCCTCTGTTAGTATTTTGAGTAAATTAGTAAAACCTTAATTTTCTTACTCAACAAGTTGTTAAACTATATATATACCTTTACTAGTAGGTAGGTGCCGCCGCAGTTCCTGTTTCTACGGCCAAATAATAATGTCCTAACTTTACAGTGTTCGATCCAGTTTGAAGGCCGCTGTATACTAGTGAAATTACTGTGGTAACACGATTTAATATCTTATGTCTCACGGCTACGAGCGCAATGTGGTGCTGTGTATACCATCTTAACCATAGCCACTTGTTATACGCAAGCGTATTACGTACCATCGGAAAAAAAATCTAATTTTAAAGATTTTGTAATTTAATTAAACAACGTCATTGATAGTAATATGCACAGCCTTCCTTCCCAATAATATTTCTCTCTATAGTAACAAGGAAAGGTATCTAAAAATCTGTTAATACTTATCCTCTATCTTTTGGTGATATAATATGACCCTTGATAGTGATTTATACAGTACTAATGTGGCAGTACACTTTAAATTCTTCATCTTTATATTACTCTTGACAGTGTGGTCGTGGTCATCATTTCAGGTAAGATGATAACTAGCCAGACTGGTTCAAAATAACTTTACCATCAACCTAATGCTTGAACATGTATCTATGAAATCAAACAAAGGATGTAAAGGAACTCTATATAACAAAGTTAGCGGTTATGAAAAATTTAACTCAAGTGCCATTTTTATATATCTAGCCTTTTTATCACATAATCACGTGCTCAGAGTAATTATTAAATCGCTAGCGGCTAATAATTTATAACGCTTTACTGTGAAATGTGATCGTAAATAAATGGGCAGAATGGACTTGGAGAAGGGGAGTATAATTACATTAGCTGAAACTACTGTCACGTGGTAACACGAAAGTACATCGAAAACTTACTTATTAAACAGTTTAACAACGGGCCAATTCCCTCAGGTACTTCATTATGGGTCAGTTAGTAGAAGTTCACTAAATTAATTGACTGAATAATTGGATCATTCAGTAGAAACACCTAATACAAGTACAAAAATAAATTATTTATACTTCTTTTTCACATACATTATCAGTAACATAATTTTAATGTATAAACTAAAACAGTTTTAATATATTTTATTTACTTCCTGTTATTTGTAATAAAAGCATATTTTTTGTTTTTTTATTAAGTAAAATCATATACATATACAAGACATATTTTAATACAGAGGACCAAATTGGCATCTGTTTTAATTTTATTGAATCCATTAAATATCGTTTAGCAAACTATAAGTTCTTTTGAAACTTTATGCTTATTTGTAGGTTGTTTGTTAAAAAATATTTATCTTTAAAAAGGAAAGTAAAAAAACCCAGATTCCAACAGCTTAGAGACAAATTTATGTTGATACGTGCAAGTATTCAAACTTGTAACTCCTATTAAAAAGTTACCGCAATAAAACTTTGAAAACTTTACCGCTATTAAATATAATCAGGCAATATTTTTACATATACGCATTTGTTATTATATATAGCAATTATTATATGTTTATAATGCTTATGTTATCAGGTAATCAAAGAAGTAGTGAATGATAAAAGTGTTTCGTTGTTAACTTATTCTAGTTATAATATATGACAAATGCTCGATATTTGCTAATTATTGTTCGATAAAAGATTTTAACTTTAGTTTATGCTTTTTTTAAAAAAACATGAAATAATATGTCATTATCCGTACATAACTAATTTATATTTACCTTATGATTTAGCTGTGGTAACGGTGGTCGCAATGACCTAATTATTCGATGATGTCTATTTATAACATTGCATACTAATACTTTAACTTCAAGTCGCATCTACTTAAAAAACAGCTTGTTAAAACGTTGAAGATATTGACTTTTAATTTAACTGGTGAAGGTCACGGGTAAACTGGATACGGACCTGGGTTGAAGGGTCTTTAGAAGAGACTTTTCATGAAGACCCTTTGTAAGATTTGCCAACATTTTAAGGAAACTAATGTTATTTAAAAATTTTGAACATATTGTTTATATTATATATAGGAATTACTTCTCAATTAGTCTCCTTTTAATCGCCACTGTGAATAAAGAATTGGTGGTGAAGAAATTAAAATCTGATTCCCAATTGGGCAATGTCACAATTATAGCGTGATAATACTTTCAAAAAACATTAAAAGATTATTACATAAACTTTTACGAAATTATTGTGTTTTAATAAATATCTCTTACTACGTAATAGTTAGCTAGTATGCGCAATGTTCGCTTATATAACATGATATAATTCCCCTTTCTTGCTTTCACCACTCACACTGGACCTCCAGGAACATAGTAAACAAAGAAGTTTGCCTAAACGTTCTTGATAAGAACAGCAAAGAATTAAAACAACTTTCCAGTGTCGGTATTCTTCTCCAAACATGACGAAGGTGTCTCCAAAAAAATATTAATTGGATGTTAGCGAGTTTGTCTGCTTAACCATCTCAGACAGGACCACCATTTCCCACCTGGTGGAATCGTGGACAAGGACTAACTTATTGGTTTAAAAATAATAACAATAAACACTCAGTTCGTTATCTTTAAAAACCTGAAGTCGGCAGAGCTATAAGGTGAGCACCTTATAGCACTATTGATAAATAATAATAAATGACCCCTTTAGTACCCATGGTACAAGACAAGGAGTGCTAAGGTCATTTATTCTTTACGCCGTCGAGCGTGGTTTGGTGGATGTCAGATGTCAACGGAAGCTGTTCTTAGAACATGTCAGTGTCCTTACGACGTTAACAACGGAAATTTATGCACAGAGTGGATCAAAGATGCATCTCTACATCTTATTTACTACATACAAATTTAATTATCAGCACAAATTAAAGTAGTTATAATGAAAAAAGTATTTAGTAATATTCGTCTTTTAATAAAAAGAAGGTAGAGAAACGAAAGAGTAATATTAAACCTGTAGGTTTAATATAACTAACTTCCTATAAATCTAATGTGAAAATAATTCCTGTACTTAAAAATGCAGTTTTAATTTTATTACTACACTCTGTTATTAAACTATGATAAAGAGTAAGGGTCTCAATTTGAGGACAGACTTTTATGGACCTTTAGATCTTTTCTTGTAAGAAACTTCACCTTATTTAAAAAATCAAACTTCAAAGTTCGTAAACAAAGCAAATTGATTTTGAAATTGTTAAATTTAGTGAAACTGGTTTTGTTGAAAGGTTGGTATGGAAGTATATATATTCCTGGTAGAGGTCCGCATAATGTGACAGTATTTCCTGTCTCTCCAGATTTAGCTGCGGGGATCGCCATCAATTCCATCCTGTGAAACCTAACCATATATAAATTGAAGGACAAAATAAAAAACGGAGACAAATCTGCGACCTTGCTTTCGATTTTAGATCTTTAAGATTTTTGCGTACGACACATTAGTATCTATTATTATTGGTAATGATATTACTATTGATATAAATTATTAACAAATGTTTTAAGCGAGTTTTTATTCCAGAAAAGTTATTATATTATAAGTTAAAAATTAAAGTTATTATATAAATATTGTCTGTAGGAATAGCTGCAGGAAAGACCTCCAATTAATGATAGTAACAATAGCAAATGCGGCAGCGTTTACTACTAAATTGTATATTTTCTAAATAACAATGTTTTAAAGTTTATTTTAACACACAGCTACGAATATAAAAGATGAGATTTTTAATCAACAATCTACGTCTTTTACAAACGCAACAGTATACGGTTAAAGGAGCTAAAGACTAATGTATAAATAGTTTTAATTGGGGTATAGTATCAGAAATAATAATGTTATCAGGAAATGTCCGCAATAATCCAATTAAAGTACGTGCGAATTTGTTAAGTGATCACATTTTCAATAGTCCATATAAATGAGAGACGGAGCGGCGGTGGGCCAGTGCAGAGCAACTTACCGGCCGCGCGGAGCCGTGTCACGGATCGTTCCCCCACACGACTCGGCAAACTAGTTACAAATCGAATCCACACTAAAATAACAAAAAAATGCTCCTCATGTTATTTTTAACACTCCTCCATACATCCGTATTAAATGGACAGCCGTGCGAGGACAAAAATAGTGTCGAATTAACAGGCGGCGAGCTCCTAAACGACGGCACGATAGTAAAAAATGGCATCGCATTCCCGCCAAAATACGTTTACAGTAAAAACATCACCGGTGAAATTAAAACGCTCGGTTGTGTGTGCGAAGTTAAAAACTGCTTCAGAAAGTGCTGCGCGATCGGTTCGGTGATGTACAACAAGAAGTGTACGGAGATGTCGGATATGGACATCCTAGTGAACGACGGCGTGGACCTGTTCTTCATAAACGCATTCCAGCGGCGGGTTAGGCTCGGCACGACGCAGGATCTGTTTCTCGTTTACGGAAGACCTTGTGATAAGGTCTTTTTAGAAGACGACGGACATTGGTTCGTCCAAAGGGTAATTTTATGTTTTATTCATCACATCATTTATTTTCAAATCATAGACAATAACCAGATCACAAAGAGTACATAATACAAGATATTTCAAGATAGTACTGTGAAATTTCTCAAATACTTCTTGTTTCCAACACTGCCGTTTTATTTACAACGGATTGTGTTAAAATTAGAACGTTTAACAGACAGCCAGATTGAATATTTTCAGGTAGATCCAGCTTTATAGTTCTTTTAACCAATAATATTTTTTTTATTTAAAGTACCGAGACGAGGTTCACCTGAATAATTCAACGTTCACCTGATACTAAATGCCTGCCTATAACAATTTTTGATTAGGATGATATACACTACATCACAGTTGCTCTTCGCCTTAAGTCATAAGATGGTGAATCTCGTTACCCCAGTAATTTCACTAACTCCCAACGCCCTTCAAACCAGAACACAGTAATGTTTGCACAGTAAAGTTGGTCGTTTGCAAACCTAGACTGTGTCTGGCGACAGAGACCTACCAGCAATACTGTCCAAAGTATTCAAGGGATAGGACAGATATAGAGATGAGAATGGACAAGAATATAAGTAGGGAAAATCTAAGCGA
>DWLS01006509.1:0-11547 GCA_018246255.1 Pachliopta kotzebuea | reverse complement strand
TGAAATACCAATAAACAGTGATTAAACTCCATTTGTAGTCTTGTTTCGACATGAGTCATCATGATGGAAGTAACCGTCAGCAATGCTGACGTCACCATTTTTAAAAACATTTCTGTATCGCCTCCGACGACATATATGTATATTTGTATTTTATAGTATATATGTATAACTGTATTTTCAATACTATAATTTTTATTTTGAATTTATATTCATTGTTTTTAATTATTCAATATCTAAAAGGTTGATAGGAAGAGAATACTTTGTGTGATCATATCCTCCTTTTTGTTTACTGTATCTCTTTTATACATATTTTTGTCTCTTTGTTTGTAGAAAAAAGTGTGAATAAATGAATATATCGTTAACTAAATTCTTCTTAGAAAAATAAGTACCCACTAAAATATTCCTTAATTCCAAAACCCAAATCAAAGTTTCACTTCGCTCGTTTAATTCTCAATT
This sequence comes from Pachliopta kotzebuea, assembly GCA_018246255.1. Lineage (NCBI taxonomy): Eukaryota > Metazoa > Arthropoda > Insecta > Lepidoptera > Papilionidae > Pachliopta > Pachliopta kotzebuea. The sequence goes on along the minus strand of DWLS01006509.1, from coordinate 11,091 downwards.
TTGCATTGACTATGATTTAGTCGTGTGTGTTCGAACTTCCTTATTACTCAGACACAGCCTTTATTTAGTCATTAATTCTTTCCATATACTTACTTTTTAAACAAACATACATATTAAATTTTAAGATTTAAATTGTAGGAGATCCCTCCTTTCTATATATATTGAATTGACAAATTAACGACATCTATTATATCTAACTACTGCTTTCTAATCCTCAATAAAATTAATGAAAAACGTGGCTTTTGAAGGACTTAATATATTTCTTAAAAGTTTAAATACAAGAAAATATAATAACTTAATAATTTATCCTGACTTTGTAATCAATTTATTAAATGACGGAACTAAGCTTATGTATTAGTTTAAACTGGCGCTATAACTTTAAGTCAATCCTTTGCTTTCAATAATACTATAGCCAAAGTAACTAGTAATTATAATTATACTTGTTCATATAGTTTGCTATATATTACTATGTTTAACTTATATAAATTAATTCGTGATTCAATTATCATTACAACAGGATGATCAGCCGTTTCTAGTTTGAAAGCTTTTTAACCTGTGATTATTTAACCAGTTCATTTAATATATAAAATCTGATTTAATTTTTAAACTCTTACTAGAATTCTTTGCGAAAAGGACTTGGTTGTTCTTTAGGGTACCTCTTAAATCGTAATCCCAATTGAAATTTAAAAAGACCCGGATAAATAAAGGAGGGAACTGAAGCGACTTTCAGAGAGAGCTTTACTGTAGGTGATTTAACGCGCCGGAATGATAGCAGTTTGAAACTGGAAAGCTTTCGGTTTAGAGGAAGCTACCGCCGCAGAGTTTCCTGTTCAAAATGATTGAATATAATTCTCTTTATTGAATCTTTTTAATTTTATTTAAAGTAATGATAATCATTATTGTTTCAGTTCATTTCTGTCCATTGCAGAATTTGAGCTTGAACACTTGTATCTATCAATTTGCTTATGTTAAAATAAATTTAAATATTAAAACAGATATTTTTCAACATCCACCATTTTGTTTAAAAGAATATTATTAATTATACGTTTGTTAATAACAATTGTGAATGATTGATTGATGATTGATGTAAACTGGGACGAATAGTACTACGAAACTATTCTCAAGGATTGACAGACCCTACTTTGAACTACTGGGTTGTAAGGGGTTTTATACAACTACCCTCGGAAATCAAGCCAACCTTAACAAACAAGGCTTTAGCTCATCAGAAACTCATATTGGGCCAGCGTAGTGGAAGACGGCCCAAAATTCTACATAATTAAAAGAAGCCTATATCCGGCAGTAGACGTCTATGGGCTGACGAAGGTAATGAAGTAGAGACTTAAGTGTAATGTGATGATATGTATTCTGTCTTAAGCACAATGTTATATTCAAGCTTTCACTTACCATCAGCTAAACATGTTCATCACGTCAAGTAAAAAATATCTAATATTAAAAACACAATTTCCACCCTGATACAAACATATTGCGTAGAGTGTAAAATGATTTATGCCAAATGACGAACACATCCGTCAGTATGACAATGTTTTTTTTAGCATGTTTCAACAAAAAGGAATGAATAATTCCGTTTTATGTAACGCTTAATATAACTTAAAAAATATTAGCATTACTTAGTTATAATTTGAAGTAAATAAATTCTGAATGCATGTATAGTAATGAGGGTACTTACTTAACATTACGTAATTGAGTATTATAATGTTATATGGAAAGAGAATATAGTCTGTTACTTAACCTCGCCCTCCTTTCCCACTTGTGGGAGGAAGGCTATGTTCAGCAGACGTCTATTGGCTGATGATAACCAAACCTTCATGTCTATATATGTATCTCTTTGATTATATATATATAGCGCCGAAGTCTAGATTGTAAGGGTCCTGATTACATCTTACGGGACCCTAAATAATTTCCTACTGCTAATGCAGCTTGATAATCAACAAATAAGGCTTTGGTTCTACACCAACCTGCATTGATCCAGTGTAATGACGATGGCCCAAATCATCTCATTATTAAGGAAGGCGTATATAACTTGCTGTCGACGTTAATCGGCTGATGATGACTAAAGCTCTTAGTTCATATATATATGAACATATCTCTTCGATTATGTTTATATATAGCTATGAAGACTAGGGTGTAAGGGGTCCTCACTACAAGACACGAGATCTTAGCCAATCTCCTAACGGCACCCTAACTGATCTCCTGCTTTAAGTGCATCTTAATAATCAACAAACAAGGCTCCTTATTTATCTATGTATGTACATATCTGTATGATTATTTCTATGTACATATATATAGCTAAGAAGGCTAGGGTGTAAAGGTCCTGACTATATTTTGGGATCCTAGCTAATCTCCTGCTCTTAGTGCAGCCTAATAATTGACAAACAAGGCTCTGGTTCTACTCCAACCTGCATTGATCTAGAGAGATTGTAAATGGTCCAAATCCTCCTATTATTAAGGGAGGCATATAACCTGCAATGGACGTCTACTGCTTGATGAAGACTAAAGCTACATCTCTATATATGTATCTCTTTCATTATATTTATATATAGCTACGAGTTCAGTGTAAGGGGTTCTCACAATAATTAACAGGCCCGTAGCTAATCTCTTGCTCCTGGAGTAAGCTGATAATCAAAGAAGACTCTGGCTCTCACCAACCCTCATTGGGCATGTATGGTGGGAGATTCCCCAAATCTTCTCATTATTAAGGAAGACGTATAATTTGCTGTGGACGTCTATCGGTTAATGTCTAAAGCTTCTTATATATATATATGTATGTACATATCTCTTTGATTATATTTATATATAGCTATAAAGACCAGGGTGTAAGGGGTCCTCAAAACAACTAACGAGATCCTAACCAATCTCCAGCTCCTAGTGTAGCTTGATAATCAACAAACAAGGCTCCTTGTTTATATATATGTACATAACTATTTGATTATTTCTATGTACATATATATACTACGACGAAGCTACGTAGGCTAGGGTGTAAGGGTCCTGACTACATCTTACGAAACACTAGCCAATCTTCTTCTTCTGTAGCAGCCTGGTGATCAACGAATAAGGCTCTGGCTCCCCACCAACCGGTATTGGGCCCACGTGGTAACGATGGCCCAAATCCTCCCATTATTTAGAGATCCGTATAACCAGCAGTGGACGTCTACCAGTTCATGTTGATAATGAGGTGATTGTAGATAGTACATCATTACTGTTTTTCGGATGTTGGTTAACAAGATTTACAGCTTTCTACAACATCGTGACTTTAACTTATTGTTGATGAAGTACCCAAAAATACAACAGTGATCATCATCAGTTGTATAATGGTCTCTGATGGTTCTTCTGATAAATCGTATTTTCTCATGACTGAGGGTCGTAGTTATCATGTGTAGTGAACCACACGACTTTGTCAGTTATAATGTAGTGGTGTTGGCATTGCCTTCTCAATTCCACATAGCAGTCCGATGAATGGTCATCACATAGATATGTAGGTTTCCTCACCATGTTCTTCACCGTCAGAGGATATTGGTGTTATACTAACTGCACGAGAATTGAAAGATTTATTGATGCATGATGCGGCTAGATTCAAACCAATAGGATATCAACTTCACTCTAATGGTAGGTGCATTAAATTATTCATTAAAATTTTTGTATATGAAAGAGGATATTATTAAAGAATTCAATTAAACATCAGGATTTTATAATAATAGAATATTATTTATACATTTTTTTTTTAATTTTCTAAAACTCTCCTATAGGGGAGTTAACAAAAGATGGAAATGTATTGTCTTTCGGACAAAGCTTGAGTAAGCTTTGAAGATCAGATTAATGCGGGGCGGCGGGAAGGAAGCGTCGGCTGCTTTTGTATCTATTTGACAGATTACTTTCGAGGAATGCCGATTTTTTTCTCTAAATCCTACGAAAAAATATTACAATCGCTTTAACTGATGAAACACAGAATAGCTATATACAGGGTGAAAGGTAATAGGTGTAAAAGATCTGTAAGTGCTGAAGCATATCTCGTATCCTATATATCTATTGAATACCCCATACAAAAACAATGGTTGAGGAGTTATTAATTACTTTTAATATTTATCAAAAAACTCTATGATTTCTAAAAAAATTTCATATAATAATTTTTGTTTAATCATTGCTACATTAAGTTAAATTAATAATCATCACTTAGAGGCTGAAACTTTTAAATTAGGTTCTTTGGAAGTCATGATAGTAAAAATTAAGGAGTCATACATTTTTATTTAATCTTAAAATAAAATTTTATTAATATAAAAATCGTGTAAATTTAAATAAGTACCCGACTTCAATACCTATCCGACAAGTTATAAGAAAGTACATAAAGTTTAAAATGAAAAAATACACTTATAATAAAACTAAGTACCGCGAAATATCAAACTGTAGAGACTCATACTTATACTCTTTATATGTATATATAAGTAAGTATATATGTACCATATTACTATTTTTTTAAGGTTAAATCTAACCTTCACATTTAACCTCCGACTGTCCTAGACTTAAAGAATGACTAGGCATTTAACCCTAATTTAAAGTGTTTAAAAATTAAAAAAAAGATCTACTTTCTGCATTTCTTCTCTTCTATTCATATCACTTATAAAATTCTATATCAAATGTTATGATTACAATTAAAATATTACTACCCTATTGTGATCTAAACACCGTTCCTTCCCTTACCCTTTAAATACATAAACATTTATAGGTAAGTTACTAAATATAAGTTAAACTTACTAATAATAACATTACTAACAAATTACTCGCTCCGTTTAAATTTTGAAACAAAATCTCGCCTCTAATTTATTAGGTTCGCGTGATTGTGAGGCTTTTATTTAAAGAGCTCAGTGTTACCAACCTTCTCGTGTACTTGGCATGGCGATAATTTGTACTGCACACCGATCAGAACGTGTGATAAACTTACTAGTAAATTTAGTTTTAATGGGAGTTAGCTTGAGCCATCGGGTGGAATGGTTTTTAAAAACTACATGCTTGTGACTTCTGTCCCAAGCTATGATGTTAAGTTAATAAAAACTGAGAGAGAACTAATTTTATTTAGTAATACAAGCTTCTTATATACTAAGGTTATAAAATGGGTCCTTATGGCTAGTTTATGAACTATATGTGATTAATGGATCTGTTATCGGAGTATAACGGATTCCTATTTCACATTATCAGTAAGTGTTTTCTTTGTTCATTGTCGGTATTTCTCTTATGACAAAATAACTTGGGGAACTAAAAAAAATAAAGTTTTGGTAATTCAAACATGATAAATAATACTGCCTGATAGTAAGCAGTTACCGTAGCCTATAGCAGACAGCAGCACCAGAGGCACCGGAAGAAACTTTTCGTCATCTTTGAAAGACTCTGTTCTGTAGCTCTTTGACTTTGAAAACTTAACTTCTTCATATGCATTAAAGAAATAGTAAGAAAAACAATAGAAAATGGATAAATTACAGACTTATTTCCTTGTATGAATTGACCCAAATTCCAGTTGCGGGAAAATTTGTAGGCTGTTGTTGTATGACATAAAAATCCATTATGTACACATATTAAAAATATTTGGTTTAAAGAAATTAAAAGATTAAAAACGACAAAAAATTTATTACTTATCGCCGTAACTTAAGTATAACAATAACTCATTTAATTTATTATCAGCTTATGTTCGATTCAATACAAAGCGTTTTTGTACTATCGCTACAGAAATAAACTTATTAAGTTAACGTGTTGAAAGTTAATTAAGCGCTACTCTTTAACACCTGGATGTGTTAAGTTCGCGTGTTACTTGAATAGACTTAAGTTAAATTAATATACTATTTATTTTTAAAAATTACAAAACAAGTTCACTTGATGAAAAGTGATATTAACTCCCTCAACGACCTCTATGTAAAAAAAATGGTTAATCCATCAGCAGTTAGGTTACGGAATCCTTCAAATCTGAACTAAATTCATAATTACCTGGTGATAGACTTCATAGGGTTTAAACTAACCTTACTTGCTAGCGGTGCTGCTTGATAATCAAAAAACGAGGCTCTGACTTGGGCCAGTGTGGCTGGAGATGGCCCAAATCCCCTTTCTATATCTATTCGAGGAAGTAGAAGAAGACCTTTCTTATAAATGATCTTATATACGTTCTTAGACGTTATTCTGTAAGAAGCCTTAAGTCTTTATTAAGTTGTTCATTTCATTAACCTTTATAATTGTTTTTAATTACTGTATTTAAAAAGACATTAATTTTATATTTATCAACTATATTATTAATTAAAACTAAAAATATTCGTGAATAAATAAAAGAAAATTGCTTAAGATCGAGTCAACTTTTTATGTACTAGCGTTATTTAAATAGACCTTCTTTCCCCTACGAAAAAATTAAAAATAAGGTACATAATTAATACGTTTGATTTATTGTTCTAAGTCTTACTTTAATTCCCCTTAAATTTATCCAAAAAATTTGTTTTTTTTTTATTTTTATTACTTGAAAGAACCACTTCAGCGTTGCTCGTTAGGGAGAGTATTTACAACCATATTACACGCAAAGAAATGATGAAGTTGTTTGAGTAAACAATAAACATTGTTTATATAATAAACAATTTATTTATATAGATATATATATAAAAAAATAAACAATATTGTAAACAAATCGGTTCAGCCCTTTAGAAGCTATAATACTTCTAGTTTTGTTTTAATGTTTATAGCTACGCGATTTGATACATGTCTTATACTAACTGCACATATATTGAAAAATAGTGCAAGCAGGATTCGAACTCGGTACTTTGGGTATGGAAGTCAGGGTTTCAAACCACTAGGTTATCACGGTTCTATTTCTGGTTTATCACAACTCTATCATAACACCAAAGATTTCTTAAAGTGGTTAATAACAACAAAGAGTACATAATACAAACAGCGATCATACTGAACTCGCACTCTATTAATATAATAAAACTTCGTGTTTATACACTATTACCACGGTAATTTATTAATATATTTCATGACCCATTAAAATTAGCTCGCCCGTCACCTTACTTATAATATTAAAATGTGACAAGTTATAAAAACCACCTCATATTTTCATTGTGTTAACTTAGTTATATACTGTGCTTACTAGAGGTAAGTCACCGTCTAAGTAGTTACCACCGCAGCTTCTATTGCAGCCGACTAATAGTACTGTGTAGACATTACTATATTACAGTTTGAAGGGGTAATAGCTAGTGAAATTACTGTGGTAACAAGAGTTATTATCTTATGTCATAACACGAACGTAATGCGGCGCTATGTATTTAATACTAACTAGCATCATATTATCTTCATTCAATATACGTCCGCTGCTGGATATAGACCTTCCTCAATAGTGGGAGGATTTGGGCCACTTCCTACCATTCTGGCCCAATGCAGTTTGATGGGGAACTAGACTTTTTTTTAATAAGAAGGATATATCACGAGCAGGTGAGATTGACTTGTGTCCTATGGATTGTTGTATGAAACCCTATACGCTCTTGTATCTTTATAGATTTATCACTCAATATCAGGTGAAGAAGAACGTTAAGACAGTTAAATAATAATGCTTTTATATGATTTAAAATTAATTTCGTTAAACTTTATTTGATGATTTCTTTAAAACATCGAAATTAAATAAAAATTACGGCGGGCCCGAAATTTGTTTGCAGATTTTATGCTTACATCGTAGAGAGGGAGAGGTGAGGGCTTAGTGATAAGCGATAGCGGATTTGTAAACTGTATTTACTTTAATTACTTCATCGTTGCTTTAACCTGAAAGAAAGCAGTGTTAAGTAATCGACTTAGTAACGAACTTATCACGATCATTAACACATATCTTATCTATTTACTAAGTAATTAAACCATAGCAATACATTTTAAGTTACATTCTCCCAACACAATATCTAGTTTTTCTAAGTCGTACTTCCCCATGACTGAGGGTCTAGTCATCATGTGTAGTGAACCACTAGTCTATCACTACGACTAAAATAGTAAGTAGTAAATCGACTGAATTCACAACAAACCAAAGAAATTTAGGAAAAAATTGTTAGGAGATATTTATATACATATGTTGAAATTGTTTGTAAAAATTAAAGCATGAAAATTAGATGTATCTTTTTCATATGTTCTGTAGTTTTTTTTTAAATGATATTAAGTTACTGTAAGCGGCAATGTAAGCGCAACTTAATATATTTAATCAGAGTTGAGAGCCGGCCATCGTTCAAACGTTATATTGCAGTCCCACAGAATAACGTCCCCTTGAAGTTGATTATATAAATTATAACGTGTAACCGTTCCATTCAATACTGACAGTTTCATTTTAAAAAATACTCTCCATCATCATCAGTCATCGAAGTCCACCGCTGGACATAGGCTTCTCACAATGATGAGGGATTTAAGCAATTTCCTTCGACGCTGGTTGAAAGCCAGAGCCTAGTTTGTTGTAACAATTGAGATTGGCTTGAGTTTCTTCAGTTGTATGGGACAAATAAACCCCAGAATCCTTTATAAGTAGAGAACCAGCTAGTTAAGGAATCCTAGTAAAGGAAAAAGTAAGAAAAGAAATAAAAGAAAAACTCTCTGTCCCACTATACGAAGGAATGAAGTAGATAAAAAACTGCTAATTAATCTCGTACCAAATCCGGTTTGTATTGCAATTAGTACGTTACGATGAGTATTAAGGGGTGTAAGGGACCCCACAGGATCCAAGCCATCTTCACCTGCTCGTGGGGAATCCAAGTAATCAACAAACCAGGCTTAGACTCCTCACCAATCCAGTGTTGATAGTCGCAATTAGCTAGTGGTTTGAACGCCTGCCTTCCACTCCGAAGATACCGGGTTAGAATGCAGCATGCACCAATGAATTCTTCAATTTATGTGCAGTTACTATAACACCAATACCACATGCTCTGATGGTGAAGGAGAACATGATAAGAAAACCTGAAATGTGATGACCATCAATAGGACTGCTATGTGGAATGGAGAAGGCAATGCCAACAACACTACATTACAACTGACAAAGTTGTCGCAGTTTACTTTAGATGATGACTACGACCATCAGTCATGAGGAAGTACAACTTAGAAGTATATCAAGTAGTGGATGTCTAAGTAGGATGATGATGTGTTAGGATGTTTTTATAATATTACATTTCAATAACAATATTGAGTCAAAAATATATCTGAATAGTAATATTGTTATTAAGTATAAAGATATTGTAATAAAAACAAGCTGATAACTTGATTTGTAATTGAACTTCTGGTGTAAAGTTTGAAGTATACAGCGAATGTATAAAAGTTTGGTCTTCAAATGAAACAGTAGCTACTGCTTCGCTACAATAAATGACAATTTGAAAAGATCTGGGTTACGATAGCGACGGGCTGCTGCAGAACCATGTCAATTACTTGACCCTAAGCCCCCCGATCGACGGCACTTAATAACCGAGTTAAGTGACACTGGACGGATTTCGAAATGTCTACGAAACAGATAAGTCATGTTAACTTAAGCTACATATGCAATGCAGAAACAATAGGATGTAACAATTGTATGAGAAATAGAAGATTGAAGACAAGCTTATTTTGTTTTTCATCTGACGGTAAGTGAACTTATAACATAGCGCTAGTTAAGATAATATGTGTATATTATCTTAACTAGCTACATTCTCGTTGCCTTAAGAGGTATATCTCCTTACGCCAGTAATTTTACTACCAACACCAATCAAACTACAACACAGTAATGTTTGTATATTACTGTTTGTTGGCTGCAATAAAAGCTGCAGTGGTATTAACTTAACTGCCTTTAGCAACAGAGATTTATCACAAGAAATAATGTAATACAGATATGAAATAGGGTAAAAATAAAGGAAAAGGTAATACCAAAGTCCCTATCTTCGTAATCCGGAGAAAAATATAACAAAAGAAAAACTTAAGCTGTTATAACAAAGAATAATCATCATTGATTCTATACTACGGAGATAGAGATGTATATGTCGTCACCTGAAGCAAGACTCCGTGTGATTTACGAAACACAGTTTTCAACTGCTTCATCATCATCAGCCTGCAGTAGTCTAGAGCTGGACTGCCTCTCCCAAGGAAGAAAGCCACTAGATCGCATTAAACTTGAACCCGTATTAATTTCCCTTCTCACAATTCGTTATACCTTCGTCAAATGGGAAGGGTGTTCAATTAGCCCCAGACACGTGGGGGTGAGGGGGATGATGTTCATCTCAACAGTAATTAGATAAATGATATCGGAATTGTTGTTATTAATTAAGTTTTGTTTGTTAATCAGTTTTGTATTGTAACTTAGTATATAGTAGAAGTCGTGATTGCTCAGTGGTTTAAATACACTTGAACCTACCTGATTTGATTTTGGGCCTGTACCAATGAATTTTTCAATTTACGTGCAGTTAGTATAATACTAATACCACATAATCTGATGGTGAAGGAGAACATCGTGAGGAAACCTACATATCTATGTGATGATGAGGAACTAATTAATTGATTTGTTGGGTTCAATATACATCAACAGTATATTGAGTACCGTATATAATACAACTAGAGAAGTAATATTTATGTATACATATTTACTTATGCATTAATATATGTATAGTTGTAATGCCGTTTGAACGCGTGCCTCCTTCTCTGAAGGTACTAGGTTCGAATCCTGCCTGCACTAATAAAGTTTTCAATTTATATTCAGTTAGTAAAACACCAATACCACATGCTCTGACGGTGAAGAAGAACATCGTGAGGAAACCTATCTATGTGATGACTGTCTGCGGTCGGACTGCTATGTGGAATGATGAAGGCAATGCCAAAACCTAAATTATAACTGACAAAGAAGTCGTTTGATTCACTACATATGATGACTGCGACCCTCAGTCTATGTTGTGTGTGCATTTTCGTATGTTTTGTATTAGAATTGTCATGTACGAATGTAGAAGTTAAATTATGCTTAGCAGTAGAAAGTCCTTTTTTTTTTTTTTTTTTATTTCGTTCCCCTGCGTGTGTTGGGTCAGGGTCCTAGTTCTTTCATTCTAGTTCTCTCTCTCATTCCGTTTTGCTAAC
>DWLS01006508.1:0-11548 GCA_018246255.1 Pachliopta kotzebuea | reverse complement strand
AAGAGAATGCCTTGTGGCATTATGTCCGCCTTTTTGTTTACTGTGTCTCTCATGTACATGTTTTTCCTTTTTGTTGTTATTATACAAATAAAATGTAAATAAATAAATAAATAAAAGACCACAGCTCAGTGAATTATTCACCTGCAGGAGCTATAATGTTTTATGATTATACTTCATTATTTTGTTGTGTATGTATTCAACTTATGTTGTTATCTAATTGTTAAAGAAAGGTCTGACACTACCGCATAGCGCTCATCACATTACAACACTTTTATATTAATCCGAAAGATATTACAAAAAAAACAGTTATTACCGTTAGTCACATTTATGTATTCTGTATAAGGCACTTATTATAATCAATCATTAAAATCATTATTAATAATAATTAATTGGTTTTTTATACGGCCGCATGTAAACCGAGCAAATACATTTTAATACACTTAAACTTACGTATCAGCGGTATCGACGTGGATAGCGGGAGGACAGAGGTCACCACTATCGGCTTGCCGTCCATTAACAACATTACCATACCATTTTCAACTCTTTCCCTTTGTAATAGAGACTCATTTAAATTGTTTGAGTTGACAATTAATTAAAATAATGCTCCAACACAGACTGAATGGTCCGCGCAAACATTTGAGGGTCAGCATTATAATCATTTGGTGTAATATTTGTTCCAGGTATAGATTTGGACATAACAATGATTTTTCAAAAATCACTGTTATAGCCTTTTTTTATTTGACCAAACGAGCTAGGCGTTCACCTGATAGTAAGTGATACGTTTGATCATAACAACGTAACGCTGATTAAGATGGTATACGGAGCACCAGTTTGCGCTGATCCCGTGAAACAATATGTCAAGTCTTGTTACGCCAGTAATTTTACTAGCATATAGCACTATGAATATAAATTAAAATATTTTTCTTTTCTTACCCTCCACTTTCCACCCCAACATCTCTGATTATTTTTACCCTATTTAGAGGTGTCTTAATAAATAATTTAAATCAATAAGAAATAATATGTGTGATTTTTTATCCACTTCTGCAAGGATCTAAACCAGTGATTTCTATTTTCTTTTGCTTTGGAGATACATAAAATTATATGGTTAATGGAAGAAATATAATATAAAATTCCTCATACAATGATTATTATTATATCTAAACATTGTAATTTAAATTAAACTTTATCAACTTATTAATATTATAGAGAATAAAGAGAGAAATAGAAGATATATGTAAATGTTAAGATAGGCAATAAATAGACCTTAAGAGAAACCAAACATATGTTTAGAAGTATATATAAAGTTGTTAGGGAAAGGGTACTCATAAATGGAAGATTTATTATATTAGTAGTACGGAAAGGAAATAAGTTTAGGAAACACTGGTTTAATCAATCGAAGAATCAAAAACAACTAGTCCCCTATTTAATGAATCAATTACAAACATATCATTTATTAGAATAGCAAATAAATAAACAAGCAATCAATTTCTTGCCGTGCCTATTGTAATATTATAGCAATAATAGTTATTATAAGAAATAAAGTATAATAAATATTAGGATTTTTATCTTGTGTACTGGGTGTGGATAATGGGGTATAAGGAGACCCACACAACAACTCACGAGATCCAATCCAACCTCGGCTGCGAATTAAAGAACGAGGCTATGGCTCCTCATAAATCCGTATTGTGCCAGCATGGTGGGAGACGGCCCAAATCCACTATTGGGTAAAGCCTATGTCCAGCAGAGGACGTCTATCAGCTGATGAAGAATACTGGATATATAATATTGAACATAAAAGACGTAGAATAGTTGATCCATAGACAGAACAAGAAATGGGGGTAAAGATTAGTAACATTAACTAAATTTGTACGAGTGGATAATTGCATGTAAAGGTCCCTGGCCTAGAGTCAGAGGAACGTTTATGTTTATTAAAAAAAAACACTATGAAATATATAATTTATTATAATCAATAAAATTGTAAATTTTATGCGTAAACGTCGACGGAGAATTTGAACCCTTTACCCTTATCGCTCTTCAATTTCAGCGTAACACTGTTCATACCGATACCTCCCCGCTTTATGTAACTCTCGCCGTTACCTTTGAGGTCCTTCACGATGATTCCTTGTATAGTTCTGTTCTCCGGCGCCTTGATCTCCACCTCCTCGACCCTCTTCTGCAGCGGCAGTCCCTTTTTCGTGTATATCTCGTGGTGTATCAACTGCTTGCCGAATGTGCTGCCGGCTATCAAATCTCCGTTCCCGAGCACCGATGTTGCCAGGTAGAACAAAAAAATTGTCCCCAACAGTATCACCTTCGACGCCATTTTGATGTTTAAGCCGATGCCGTGGTGTTTTTTTACTTTTATAACTCACTAATTGATAGTTGACTGAATTGCGGTTGAAATTAAACGTTTTTGTACTTAAATAATAATTAATGCGTTTCGATACTATTCCGTAATTACATTTTTATCGTACTAATATATCACCGAGTAAAAATGTAACTACTTCCATTATATGTACCCGACCGTTACTTAAAGATCTATTCGAATCGGAATTCTTACATGGGTCTTCCAACACAGAAAACTTTGCTTCGATTCCAGAGGCATATGTTACCAATTTTGAATTATTTTAAGATTTTTATAACATGCCTGATTAATCTTTGTTGATTGAGACTATCTAGATAACCAGCAGCTCCTGTTGCAGTCGACAAACACCAGTGTGCAGACATTACTGTGTTCCGGTTTGAAAGGAGTTGTAGCTCACTAGCTACTTTACTAAGTTCTGTTACTTCAACTGCTGTAACTGAGGTGACGATATTTAATATCTTATGTCTCAAGGCGACGAGCGCAATGTGGTGATGGGTATACCATCTTTACTAGTGCCACGTTATAATGGGCAAGCGTATCACTTACCATCAGGTGAGCACTTTGCTCTTCATGTCGACTCGTCGGAAAAAGATCAGCAGTCCATCGATTGAGATGATGACGATGATTGTAAATGTATTGCTATAATAGCTAACAACGAGAGACAGAGTAAACTCGTCGAGCACGCATCGTCATCCACAGCATCAGTAACACTTTGCATCAAGTAAAATTGTGGGCAAATGTTAGAACGAAGTAAATAAAAATTTATTATAGATTTCGCTGCGGAGTAGAGTATATAAAAAGTACCTTAACGTTGAACTTATTCGCTTCAAATACCCAAAAATGTTGCAAAGTAATGAAGTTAACGTTGCTATTAATTATCCGTGAGACATCATTTATACATTAAATGATATCATTTTATTTAATCATCTTGTTTGCGGCCTCTTTGAGTCAATCATCAGCGAATTATACGTTTTATCAGTTTGTATATGAATTAAACCATATCACTATTCGAATCTTATCAAAGTATTATCTATGATATGTTCGGAAATAACCATACGTTTAACTGACTGTAACAGTATCGTTCCGTAAAATTTGCTTTCTAATTTTACATTGATTTTAAAGCTAATTACCAGTAATTAGAAGAGACGAGGGAAAATGTTAAAATTTCGATTTATTTTTGTTTTAACAGTTATGTCTCTGGTTATAGATGAAACTATATCTGAAAGTGTGTTTGAAGGTTCTCGTTTTGTTGGTGACAGATTGATACATTCGAGTGTTCATGTTAAAAATCCATATTACTATATAAGAAGTGATGATATCGCTTTCCCAAATTACAATGACGATAGAGGTAATATAATTACAGCCATTAATATAATTGACAATTTAAACGGCGGTGCCTCGGCGGAGGTAGATTATGGCGGTGTGGGTTACACTTACACAAATGTGCATTTACGTAGTGCTTTATGGGGTGGATACAACTTTACCGTAGAAATATACGGTTTAAAAATAGTTGAATATTTCTAAATAAAAATTTTAACTTATTATTTTTTATTTATTTATTAATGACATTTAACCTTTACATTAAATTATTTGGTATTTAGTAATAATTGGCAGCCAGATCGTACGGAACCGGTTCTTAAAGACAACTTCACTTGTTTGCAATAATCAAAAATAAAAGTCAAATGTTAGGTAAAATAAGTAGTGTAAAAATAACTACTATTTCATTGTTTATGCGAATGTAATGTCTTTGTAAATCTGTCAATATTTTAAGACATTATCTAAAAATGCAATAACTAATCTATATATATGTAAAGAAGTTTAAAAAAATTTTAGAAGAATCACTTGGTTTTAATATTTAAAGATAATATGATTTCGATACAAATTTTGTTAGTCCTACACGCCTGTAAGAAAAAAATAGCAAAGTTGTAAGTATAAACATTCTAACTTTTTATTTAAAACAATCTTTATTACAGAAATATTCAAAAAGCGGATAATGTATAAACAAAAGATAATTATTGTTTGTGATTGTTAAGTAAGAATTAATTAATTTATAATTTCTTATTTTATCGAACTTTATATCCTTAACAATCAAGTGATTTACAATATTATCACATAGAGATCGATAATGATACAAAATGGATACTAAAATTACTACAATTAGTTTGAAATAAATAACATAAAGTGACCAATTAATAATATAAAAATTTTTACCACCTTTAAAATAATTACATAATTAATTCAGTATAGAGGATAAACTTTATGGTGAACAATAAAAAAAACTACAGTAAAGATAAATTAATCGCTAAAGGAAGAGGAATAAAAAACTTATGTTATTTATATCACTTACTTAACATACACCTTTCGACAGTTTATGGTATTCTTGAATTACCACCGATGGTTATGTACTATAGTGTTGATATTACCACTGATTCATTTAATCAAAAAGGTTTACTGTTTGACTATGCTTTTCAATATTAAATGGTGATGAAGTCAGCAGTGAAGATAAATACTTCTATTCACTCTTCTAATAAAAATATTCTCGTGAATACCTGTTCTTATCAAGAAGCGAAACTATTGATCATATATATATGTTTACCATATACGGATGGTGACTAGCCGTGATTAAAAGGTAATCTAAACTAACAAATTTTATACATGTTTGAAAATTGTGATATATATTAAAAGATCTTTTCCAATATTAACGAAGAACTCGTTAATATTGGAATTATAATAAATGTGAATATTAGTCATTAGTTAAAAATTTGGTTTATTTTTCGTTGTGTGTATTGTTGTGAACGTGGAATTAGCCAGCAAGATATTGTTACGCTCATATAATTGTATATAGCCAGTGTGTGTATGTTGTAGATTTAATTTAGGCGTAAACAATTGTTGGCTAGTCAAAATAAATAAATAATACATGAATAGGATATTTGATTGTCCCACAGTTGGGACAGGAGGCCTTTTTTCATAAAGCCAAAGCCCAACACTATTTATTTTTAAATTTATCTATTTGTAATAAAATTACTTTTTAATTGGGTACTTTAAAGAATACTTAACTATGTAAATTAATACATAAAAAATATTATCATAAAATATTTTTTTGTTACGGTTGCCTATGAAAAACATACCGCTGGTTAAGTTGATACAGCACCACATTGCGCTCATCGCTATGAGATATAAGGTGTTAAGTTTTATTACCCCAGTAATTTCTCTAGCTACAGCCACCCTTCAAACCGGAACACAATGATATTTGCTCATTACTGTTTGTCGGAGCTGAGGTGGTGCGTACGTAGACGGTCTCCGGCAATAGAAACCTACCAGGTCGAATTTTTATAAAATAAGAATGAAAGTATAATAAGTTGGAGTTCAGTAAGAACTGTAAATAAATGTTATAAAAAAATGTAAAATAAATAGAACAAGTGGCCCATACAAAATTGTGAAACTTTGTGCACCCACAACTCAGGAACCCGATCATATGCCAACAAAATTCCAACGGCTCTGATCTTATCTAAGCGAGATCTGTCTGTATGACAAATTTCAGTACTAGCTCCTACCCCTTGTAGTTCTCGAGATTGGAAATTGTTGACGGACACACGGACATTATCGTTTAAACAAGGATTATTTGTACTCATTTAGCGAGACGTATGACAGAGGAAAGAATAAATGATTTTATATATGTATATACATTGTTAGATTTAAGTAGTATTAAACGTGAAAGTAGAGGGACGAGAGGTAGGATGCTATATAATACGATAATAATGTAAGATAGTAAATAAATACTGAAATTTAATGGCCCAAACTAACCAAGGATTCGTAAGAGAAACAATAAATAATTTAAACAAAACCAGAAACCTACCACTAGTAAACAGTGTAGTGTTTATCACATGGTATTATTAGTTCTTAAATAAAATTAAATCTATAGTAAAGTAATGATTTAAAAATGACGGTAACAACTCTATATAACTCAGGTGACAAAGTGAGGCGCGAACATAATAGCCCTGTAATAATGTTTAAGTAGGGCTAATGAGAAACCGGGGGCTGGGCTAGTGTCGAGATTCCTTTGTCCGGAACCAGTTTGGGTGCCTATTAATTATGTCCGGGCTGGCCGACTTTACCCCTACTTTGTAAAACCATAAATTATTATGTTTAGTAATAATTAACAGGTAACCCAATAGATTTGCTTCAAATAGAAGATCCAATTCAACCGTAGATTTTTTTTTAATGACATTAATTAACAGTCGAAAGCCAGTTATATATGGCTGCTGCACAGTAATACTGTTATGGTGATACATTAACAATGTAGATAGTAAGATGCTATGAAAAACGTCTATAGGAAGATTGTTCCTCGAATAAAATTTTTCAAAACAAAAATTATTACGATAATTAAAAAATAAAAATTCATTCGAAGAAACAATGGGACAACAGAGACGGTCACCTGATAGTAAGTGACACGCCTGTCCATAGCAATGAGACGCAAGGTAATATTTTAATTCTCATTAGCCTAGTAAAGTATGCAAAAATAAACAGGAAATTGAAAGGTTGAAAATTTTTCTTATTCATTTAAACTCTATTCTTTGACAGAAGAAAAAAAAGAAGCAATATAAAAGAAATAGGAGATCAAAAATACAACAAGAATAAGAAGATACAAGAAGGAAGTAATAGTAAAGTAAGAGTAAGAGATAGTAAAATTCCCTGACCAACTTTGCGGTGGAACGAGTATTTATAAATAAAAAAAACACTATACTTATTTTTTTAATGAATGTTAAATTGAGTACCTCCTCTTTATCGGAGGATAAAAAGAAGCAATAAAGAGCCAAACATATTGAAAATATAATTCGCACAGTCACACGTGTGAAACTTTCCAATCCCCATTTCACATTATACCCTTTTATTAGAAAAATACGAATACACCTGGGGCCCAGGTTTCAGTCTAGACATGTCACGAAACCTATAACACAATAGGGAACAGGGCAAAGCAACTTTCAGAAAAAAAAAATATTAATACATTTTGTTTTGAAAGGTTTGTTTAAATGATTTTAGCTTTGTAACTTTGACAAATGTTATTACTATTATTATAAAGAGACGAGTAATATTTATATGTTTCTATTAAGGCAAAGTAAAGGCAAGTCTGTATTTACAATATTATTAATTTTGTTTTTTTTTTGGCATCTATTTGTATTATCTTTTCTTTAATTTCTTTTCATCCTGAAAGATTGAATGGAAGAGGATGTCTTTTGGTATTATGTTCGCGTTTTTATTTACTGTCTCTCTTCTACATAATTTTCTCTGTTATATTAACTGTGCAAATAAAGCGTAAATGAATACATAAATGGAGACGGATTTCCAAATTCTTTTAGATTTTTTTATTGGATGAGAAGAGTAAGGCGTTCACTTGATGGTAAGTGATACGTTTCCCACAACAACGCGGCGATGGTTAAGATAGTATACACAACGCCACATTGCGCTCGTCGCTTTGAGACATGAAACGTTTCGTTACCTCAGTAATTTCATTAACATACAGCATCATTCAAACTGGAACATAGTAATGTATTCATATTACTATTTGGTGGTAGAAATAGGAATTACGGTGGAACCTACTTAGGTCTCCGGCTAAAGAGACCTATCTCTATAGAGATATGACTACTTTTTCATATTTATAAGCAAAACACAAGTTTCCAATATCTATTCAAACCCATATGGGAATTGTGGTAGTTTTTGTATTACCAAATTCACCAAACATACAGGAGGTCCCATATGTTTTATCAGCAAAACGAAATCAAATCATATCAAAGTGGGTAAAGTTTGGATCGGATGATATTATATTTATATGACGCAAGATCCGCGTATATTCAGGGTCCTATGAAATATAATCAATATTTCATTCATACAATTTGTTTATGTAACAACTTTTTTCAATGTTGTTTGTTTCGGAATACATGTTTGTTAAAAAGAAATAAATATTCGTCCCTTTTGAAGATTGAAAGCAAACGCAAATAACAATTATATAGTTAAAGATCTCTTAAAATACAACTTTATAAAGAAAGTTACTAATGGTAAGTCTCCTTTATTGAAGAACATCTTAGTAACCGCCGCAGCGTTTATTTCTACCGTCAAATAGTAAAGTGTAAACATTACTGTATTCCGGTTTGAAGTGTGCTGTATGCTAGTGAAATTACTATGGTAACGACGCAACTCCTTAATAAGTACCACGTTGTTATGGGCAAGCGTATCACTTACCATCAGGTGAACGCCTTGCTCCTTCCGCCGATTCGCCGTATAATAGAATAGAATAAAACTAACTCTTAGAATAGATGAGTTAATCTCTTAAAGCAATCTCTAGCAGCCAACCTTTGAATGGATGTAGACCGGATTTATCTATATTAAATTCAATTATATTATTCCTTAGACAGTAACATATCATCAATTAACTAATTTATTACATAAAGGATACTCACAACCAGCTGCCATTAGTCCAAGGTTCTCTTCTCTTCCTTGTATTATTGCCAGCTTCCAGAAGCCACACCAACGCCGCCAGCAGTATGAGAAAACGGAAAACCGAATTCGACGCCATTTTGTTTTACGACGTCACACAAAATGGCGAACTATTTCACATTATACCCGCGTTTCCACACTAAAGTCTACAACTTGTACATTCACAGTATATATCGAATGATAACTAAAACTATTGCCATTATTAAATATAAATATCTATATTTTAATTTATAACTTAATAGAGATATATCTAATAATTTACGAATACTTAAAAACACTTTTTTTTTATAAATCTTTTGTTTTTACTGTGAACTGAATGTAGTTATTTGAAGAAATTACTATCTCATTATAACATATATAGTAAGTAGTTATTATATAGTCAAACTGTTAATTTTGTACAAGAATTAAATTTTTTACTATTTAAACACTAGATTTTATTTATGTATAACTTATATATTTAACTCTGCCAGCGTCACTTCTGCGATGCTGCCGGTTCCAAGCCCGGATAAAAGAGGAGGGTTCATCCATGGGCTAACCACCCTACATGATACAAAAAACAACTGGATCCGAAGTACTATACCAAGAATGAATCCGGATTTTTTAAAAATCTACGACCTCAACCATACATAAAAGATAAGAGACGATAGATGATATAGAAGAAGATCTTAGAGGAAAAGGAAAATTTACTGGATGGAGAAAGAAGGCAGAGTCGCAGCGTCTGGAGAAGAATTGTACAGGAGGCCAAGACCTACTAAAGGTTGTAGCGTCATCGATGATGATGATGAACTTATATATTTATTGAAGTGTAGTAATTAAGTTTAGTCTCAGTCTAAATTAATTGCTGCCAAATTTTTGATGATGTTAAGAAAGCTTTGTTAAAGTCAAAAACATTAATGATGGTATATCCTATATGTATACTTTGATATACAGGTATTAATTAGACAGTTTCCGAGAATAACTACCACCACTACACTTCCTATTTCTACGGTCTAATAGTAATGTGGAAAAACTTATGAAGTTACTGGGGTAAAGATACTAAATATGTTGTATTTCGGCGATGAGCGCAATGTGGTGCAGTGTATACTGTCTTAACTAGCACCACGTTCTTATGGGCAAGCGTCTCACTTACCATAAGATTAACACTATGCTTGTCTCGTCAGCTACTCTAATCAGAAATTATGTTTATTGTTATCGCTGGCACCGCTATATGATCATTACTGTCTTCCAGTTGAAAGCTGCTGTTAGATAGTTGTATTATTCAGGTAATAGAATGATAAGGGCTTTAAGTGCAACTTGGTTGCGAAAAAGGTCGTAATCTCCACTACAATGTTAAAGAAGGTATCATTCATCACGAACTCAGACTCGTCTTTTCAGTTCGTTTTTGGAATAAAAGGTATAAAAATATAACGATGTCCCTAGAAGAGGACTATAAATTCACATTATCCTTACTTGATTCGCAAAGTAAGCACTTGGAAAAACACGACTCCGTAATTGTGTTTAAGTTGATCCTTAACAACACTCTCCTTATATAGTAACGGTGATTAAATTTAAAATGATTATTATTGACGTTTGAAATGATAATTATCATTAAATACGCATAGAGTTAATATCACGAGTAACAAAAGATATCTTTTTTACATTTATGCAATTTTTTAAACGACTTAACTAAAAGAACTTCTTTTGACTAAATCGGTAATCGGAGTCTAGAACAGTGTTTCCCAACCTCCTTGGTCCAATGTTCCACTTTTGCGTTAAATATTTTTTCTGTCTTCCTCCGACCTTGTGATTTTGATCCAATGCCACCAAAAATATAATACAAAATGCAATAAATTAAATCGGTTTTTTTTTAAAGTTTCAGATTGCCTCTTCAACTAGAAAACTACCCCCTTGTGGGACTTTTTTTTGTTGCAAGGGAATTCTTCAAAAGGTACCCTACTTCTAGGGGGAGAAGTCAGAGTTATGTGGGAATTATATCCACTAAAACCCTCTCGGTGATCACCCTCGGTGCATTGTGGAAGTTCGCGGGATCTCCTACGGAAGTTACCGTACGGAACTTCCTGCACTGCTGCTGAGCACATCCCAGGGAGAGCTGTTGCTCTCCTCAGCACCCACAGTATGCTACGACGAAGTATAAGACCATAACGCTATATAGAGACGAAACTAAAAGGCTACCTCTTTTGGGACTTCGCCCCATCTTAAGAAACACTGGTCTAGAACATATTAAACATGTTGTATAAAGAAATATGAATATTGAAAACTCGCTTTATGCGATAAACAACTTATAATAAATTTTTTAATACTTAAGTCAGAGATAATCGGAATCAATATTGTATCATCGCTCTGTTAAAGTCAACTAGAAGGAAAGAACTTCAGGAAAACAGCAGCAATTTCCACCCTAATGTTTAGCAATATAATAACCTTCTTAATCTCCATTTATAGAACTTATTGAATTAAGTTAATAAGGCCTTTTGTCCTTGTGAGAGTTTCCTAGTCAACAGTGGGAACATGAAGTGACAAAACTAATAATTACTAGATGTATGTACCTTAATGATATATGTTTTAGCAACTTCTCGTTACCCCAGTAATTTCACTATCTTATTTTAGTTCCTGTTTTGATTTTTTTTTTTTTTCGGGTGATGTCGATGCTTTCGGCCACTATTATGGCCGTGAAAGCTTCATCTGACCCTGCGC
>DWLS01006507.1:0-11550 GCA_018246255.1 Pachliopta kotzebuea | reverse complement strand
AGGTAGACTGTAAGATAATGCCAATGGCATTAAGTCTGCCCTTTACACTAGGTGTAAGAAATAAATAAATAAAATAATAAAATAAAAATAAAAGTAGTTGCAAACGATTTTAATAATCCTGTACTAAAATGGTTTTGTGAAAATTTCAGCACTACCGCGGCAGCATGAAGTCGCTGAACACTGGCATAGTGACGCTGTTGAACTACGGGAAACATGTACCACCCGCAGTCTCCCACGTCACGCTCGCGCACGAGATCGGACACAATTTCGGTTCACCGGTACATAAAAACAGCTATTTATCAACATTTTTTTTTGTTTAGCGACAAACCTGACCACCAGCTACCAACTCACCGTTTTTTGTAACTCGGAAGTCCATGGTAAAATTCCGGGACCACATGTTGTAAAGCTTGATGGGTAACAGTTTTTCAAGTACACCAGTTTTGATACCAACCTCGTGTTATGACTTTGCCGCTATAACAGCATGTTTTGGCTGTCAACATATTTTTTTTTACGTAGGTACTGGTTAATGATTAACCACGATCCCATCTGGTGTTGAGTGAAGATGTGGTCTATGATGGTAAAGCGCATTAACTTATCAAATGCCTATTCACTCTTTTTTTGAAGACATATGGCAGAAAGAATATTCTGTACGAGCAAGTTTTACTGTCCATGTCTTTATTGTCATTTAAAATGACCATATGTAAATAAAATTAAATGTTACCTTTTTATAGATCGAAAAACTCAGATATTTTTTTAAACCACTTCTATAGCAAGCAGCAACCTCAGAAAGTTTAACAAGTATAGGTAAATATGGAAATGTCTGCGGTTTATCCACTGATTCATCATCATCATCATCATCTCAGCCTATTGCAGTCCACTGCTGAACGAAGGCCTCTCCAATAGATTATCCACTGGTTACAATACATGATTTCCAGTCCTTTTCATTAAATTTTCGCCTATTATATCTGTATATTCACAGTCATAAAAATAAAACTGATCCCTTTTCCTTACAATTTATAATTCCTTTTCTTTAGTTTTCGAAGTTTCAAAAATAGTGTCTGTAGGAAAATTCTATCTATATTCCCTTATAATGATAGCTCTGATCCGTCTTTTGCGACGTATGCAGCTCATATGATATTGGGCATGCGGACCACAGGGCCCACGGCCTGATTGGGAAATTCTAGTTCATCTACCAGATAAAGAAAAAGGAATCTTCTACCTTTGCCTATTTTTTTTTCTCGTGATGGATCGAATGAAGCTATTGTTGATCACAAATACTTGGCAGCAGTTAGTTGATAAATGAATATTTTTTCTTAGCACGATCCGGAAATGTGCACACCTTTCGGCGAGGATGGCAACTATATAATGTTCGCCCGCGCAACCAGTGGTGACAGGAAGAACAACAACAAGTTTTCACCGTGCTCACTGCGGGCCATCGACCCGGTGCTCAATAACAAAGCTCGCTCTCCTAAGGGATGTTTCACAGGTATTATCTCGACATTTTTGGGACATTTGCGTTTACTGTTTTGAAACCATCTAAGACAAAAGCCAAAATACTTACATAAATTAATACAAACATCATCGACAATCTGGTGAAAGTTGCAAGCAATCGCTGAATGCAGGCAGCACAGGTCAGGCATGGAGACTAATGAAACTTCAATAACTGTTACAAGATATTTAATGGCACTATTAAAAATAACCTTTTGGTATGAAAGAACCTTAAAATAATATCTCCTAATATTTTTTAAAATAATGTACATATTAATACTAAATCAATAGTAAAATAGTTAAGAATATGTGTGACAAATAAAAGAACAAAGTCAAAGTCAAACCGTGGTTCTCCACCCTATCGAAGGAAACAATACTCTGTAATTCTTTAGTAAAAACTTAAAATGATAATTATTCCTGCTAATAATTAGAATTTATAATGTAACGCGGACTGTTACCGTGGCGTTTTAGAGCCGCAGCCCGCGATCTGTGGCAACGGTGTGGTGGAGGAGGGCGAGGAATGTGACTGCGGCTGGGCCTCCGAGTGCACGGACGTGTGTTGCCGACCGCAGGCAGCGCGCCCGCACTACAAACCGTGCACCCTTACCGAGCACAGCGTCTGCAGTCCCAGTCAGGTAACACCACTGTGTGATCGGATTTTAATTGTAGTGTGCTCAACGCGCCATAGTTTTCTCCGAACCTTTTAACATCGCCTACAGGCTTCCAGTGGTCAGGGAATCTGAGGATCGTGCAAATTATCACAAATCTTTTTTCATACTACAACTTTTTGTGAGTTCGCGAAATTATTAACTTAATCTCCTTAATCAAAATCATCATCATCCAATCGCTGTAGGGTCCGTGTTGCACTGCGTCGTGCACTCTCAAGTTCGGAGACAGGTGTCGCTCGGACAACGGGTGCCGTGATGCAGCGCACTGCGATGGTCGGCGTGCAGCCTGCCCGCCCAGCCGGCACAAGCCCAACCGCACCAGATGCGACAAGGAGCTTGTCTGCTTCATGGGGGTGAGACACAAATTTCTCCTCGAGAAAAATTGTCACTTGCAAATATTAACGTAGTTGGATTGATATAGAATTGTTTAGAGGAAGTCTATGTCCAGTTGTGAGCGCCAATCGGCTAATGATAATGATGAAGTCGACTAACAACATTGTTTGTTTTTATCAGGAGTGTACTGGCTCCATCTGCCTGGCATACGGACTTGAGTCGTGCCAGTGCGGTGCGCGCGCTGAGGACCCGCGCTCTGCATGCGAACTGTGCTGCCGCGCGCCTGGTGGACCCTGCCTCTCGTCCTTCAAATGGAACACGCCGCCGTACGACGTGCCCGATATGTACGCGAAGCCCGGCACGCCGTGCAACGATTATAATGGGTACTTTCTATGTCATAACCAGCAATTGATACAAAATTGGAAAAAGAACGGATGTTCATCAAAACATTTCCCGAATTAAGGTAGTGTGAATTAAACTAAAACCTGAGGAGGATGATTGGTAGATGTGATCTCTCTTAGTCGTACTGTCCATCGAACCAAGAGAGGAGTGATACCATGGATCGTAACTTTGATAAATGTTTCTAGTAGATTTACATTTATAATTGTATTGTATGAATAGCTGAAAATAAACAAAGGTTGTTATGAAGTGGAATACGGTGTCATGTAAACGTTTGTTTACAGGAAACTAGAACCTTTTTGTGTATTTTTGTAGGTACTGTGACGTGTTTCAACGCTGCCGCGAGGTGGACCCCTCCGGGCCTCTGGCGACGTTGCGGAAACTGCTGCTCTCCGACGAAAGCATCGCGGGCTTCAAGCGCTGGATGCTCCGCCATTGGTACGCGGTGCTGCTCATACTGCTCGCAGTCATAGCACTGCTGGTGAGTCGCCGATATAATCTTATTAACTACCAAAGCAAGAAAATCAGTGTTACAAGTTTATCATGAATCGATTTTGTAGTTTTTCTTTTTAGACATAAATATAAATAAATAAAAATGAATACTTTTGAAAAGTTCCAGTAATTAATACTTTAATAGATATTGTTTTACATCTTCCGTAAAATTAGAAAATCGTACAACAAATGAAGAACTTCTTAAACAAGTATCCAAGACTTAACACCTTGTGTTAGAATGTGACATTCACTAATTGGTACAGCGTCGTCTCTTCGCTTTCCGGAATAAGAGAAAATTAATGCAAATTATAATTTTTTTCTTTCATTAGCGATGCTGCCGAATTCTCGACACTGATTTTGAGATTGACACTAAATGTTAGTGACAGCCGTAACATATATTTGTAAGGTATTACAACAAGCAAAATGTAGGCTAAAGTGTGTTGACATCATCTCGCTGATCACGGGCATAATCGTTTTAGTACAAACAATAATCAATTCGCTAGGTTTTCAAAATCCCCATTTTCTTTCAAATCATTATCTACTTCTGATTACATATATACTACTTACGTTACGGCTGTATATCATCACAGACATATTCTAAAATAATGGTATAGCCACGATATCATAGATATTTAGTTAAAAAATCTTCGTTTTAAGACTTCTTTCATTTAGTGTGATTCCATTATTTATTTAGTATAATAAATTCTATGTTATTCTATAAACGTTGTTAATGTTTTAATATAATTTTTTATACATAACGTGTTGTGAACGCTTTTACTTTTAATTATCATTCTTGTATTATAATTATCAATTGAGAAATTTTATTTGATATGATTTATACCCTTTGGTACCTAATCCTTAATTCTCTTGATAACATGAAGTGTGATAAGGAGATGCAACTAAAATGGTGTGCCGCTGTATAATCGATTTGTACTTTCAGTTCGCTAGCACCCGTTTCCTAGGCCGACACGGCAAAAAGCTCAAATCGGTCACCATCATTCACTCGTCGACCACCGAAACCGTCCGCCTTCCTGACGCTGCTGACCAGGGCCTTATAGTGCACACAGCAGTGAGGTATAAAGGGTTTTTTTGATAATTATTCTTATTCTCTTCTAAAACCTTTAATGTATAATTTTACCTTTTTCATTGTACTATCTCTATAATTTTATATTATATTTTTATAAATCCATAATTTTTTACTTAAAATTTTAATTTGTATAGCATGAATTTAAAAAGCAAACTGATTAATCAGTAAAATTATCAAAATTTCAGATCTAAACTTCCCCTTAAGAAGAAAGTTGCATTACGAACTCGCGCATACAGGAGCAAGAAGGAACATCAGAACAAACAAGGCGACAAAGCTTCGCCGTCGTACAATGTTAATAAGAAGAGAGTAAGAAAATTTAATATTATATTCATGATAAAATATTCTAAAAGTTTAATCAAATGCATGTTATGATATACACATTGTACGCAACTTCACAAACCTCTAGAACTATTCGATTTTATTGCCGAAACTGTCAATTTATTACTTTGGTTTTGACCATATAAATGGCGCTTTGCATGTCAGGTCCTAACTATTTTATTAATGTTAAACTAAAGGAAGCATAATAAAAAAACATCTCGTATCGTCTCGTAAAACATAATGATTTTATTAAGCTACTAATAATTAATAAACAACAAACATTTGTTGCAGAAATCCATCAACGTAACGAAAACAGATGACGCTCATAAAGTTAATAAAGAAAGTACTGCAGTGGTAACAAATGCCGAAGGAAAGTCGCCGAAACATGTCCTTCTGTCCAAACACAAGGCCAAAGTGAAGAAGCGCAAGGCGAAAGTGAAGAACGCAACCATAGACTACAGTTCAATGCAGAAACATCCGTCGTCACCGGTAAAAGACACGGAGGCCTTGTCTAAAGTACAAAAGTGGTTGTTAAGCTCGCCGCAGCCCACGGCTATACCAAAATCCAAATCTATTCCGTTAGGCTTGACCGAACGAACAAACAGACAAGTTACCAAAGGATCACGAAAAACTCGTCCATCGAAAAGCGCAACTAATCTTCTCTCCGGCGAAAAAGCAAGACTGCAAGTTGTGTTCAAACCGCCCTTTAGGTTCAGCGTAAAGATTTGCAAGAGCGATAAAACGAAAGTAGTCCTGGACAAGTCATCTAAACCCGACGTTGAAAGGAAACGTCACGATGCGCCCCCACAGACCTCTTCCGTAGATCTGGTCGAAGCTAACGTATCCGGCAGCAAAACAAAGTATTCAAGTTCAAGTAAAACTAGTATAGATAACATGACAGCCAGTAATAATACAGAGAAGACCCAAACCCCAGAAATAACCGCCCACGGGTACGAAAACTTGCTCCCGAAAAGCGCCAGCGATTGTAAATTAGGAATGAAACTTCCAGATGCAAAACGTCACAGTGGTCACAAGAAGAGCAACTCCGTCGGACAGAGACGTGAGACTACTGAGAGTCGCCAAAATCTCATATCTCAAGACGACTGCGAGACCAACTCACACGTTTACGAAAACGTTCTGATGACGCAAGACAACTTCGTGCCTAAAAGTTGTAGCATGCCTCGCCGGCAGACGAGCGGCGCTATTTTGCGGCAGAGCAGTTACAGCCACTTGCCGAGGGCGCAGATGCGCGCTCACGGACATAGTACGGGTAGCATGAACGGGGCACGAACGGACACCACCAGCGGCGGCACGAGCCAGGAACACTTCTACAACGTCATAGAAACGCTGCGCCGAGACAACGAGCCCGCGTGTGGCACTAACACGAGTAGCTCTTCCGGGGGCAGCCGCCGCGATACACCTGGGAAATCACGTCCGAGCAAGTCTTCGCGACAGAACAGTTTAGTTGATAAGTCACGTTTGACGCCGTCAGAAGAGAGGCTTAGACGACAGTCGAGCGAAGCTGAACTGGAGAGCAAACCAGATGGACGGAACTCGCGCAGTTTTCAGCTGGTCGTCGGAAAGGACAAGTTGAAGCGGCAACTGAGCGACAACGAACTGACGAGATCTCGTTTGCACCTCGCTATGCCGATGTCGGCGGGCGCCGAGCCGCGGCAGCCCTTCTGTTGGAACAAGCGCGCGAGCCTCGACTGTGAGGCCTCGCTGCCTGCCGCTCCGCGTTCCACCTCCAAGTCGCGAGGAACCAAAGTGAAATCAACGTACACATTTGGAGAACTCAAGAATACCGTCCCCAACGCGACTGATACGAACGATGGCATACACATCTCACCGGAGGACTTCCTAAAAATCATAGACAATTAATGCATTCCATAGACTATTAAATTTGTAAGATTTTTTTATTTACGAACAAATAATCAATGTGTATATTAGATATGCGCAAGGCGTATCTATTGACGGCAGATGTAAATATTGTAATTTGCTTTTAATAATTATAGGACTAACGTAACCTGCCACTGAAACAGGCCATTGTTCAGTTGTCTGTATAAGTCAACAGATTATAATGGACTATAATAATTATCTAATTATACGCAATGTTAAAGACTTGAAACGCTATTTACTGTAACTTCAGCTATACCGTCGCTTCTATATGGTACGATAAAACCTTCTCATTTAGATGTGTAACAGTTTTAGTACACGGTTAGGGCTCTCTTCTTCATTCCATCCGGTTCCGGCAGTATTAGTGGACTAGCAATGGTCTCGTTTCACTGAACGATCTCTACAAAATGAATCTCTATTTTTTCTACATACTATGTACCTATTGTACAAATTTACTCATACTCTATGTAAAGTGTTCATATGCTGTTACATCATATAAAGCTATATTAAATATTTTAATGCTGCTCACTTTTATTTTTGAAATTTTTTTTTTATCTCTACATAATGTTGGATATGTAAACAACCCACACATTGGGACCTTCTTTTACGAGAATCAAGGCCACTTATGCGCCACTGTTGTCACGTGTGAGTTGGCGACATAATGTAATAAGAAAAATTTCAATGTGCTTAGTACAATAATACTTCATAGTGACGAAATTTATTTTTGATGTTTTTTTTTTCAATAGCTGTCAATTATCATGTCAATCTGTTTGAACTAGTAATAATTAAAATGCCCATACTACATACACATCTCCTAACACCACATTAGTATTAACGAAGTTCATTTAGTCAATATAGGAACCCCCAGTGAAATGTAACTTAGTCAAGATAATGTATAAACTCGATCAAATTTTGTAAATAAAAATTGTGCTTCGAAAATGCCGAAGCTCACATTTCATGTATTCATTTTAAAATACGTAACGTGCTTATTGCAATAATTTTGTTCATTCATTTCATAACCTAACTTTTTGAATAGTTTCTCATTCAGTCATTTTATAAGTTATGCCAGTCGAACAAACTTAAAATTAATAGAATAAGACGAAAAATAAACTCATTTAATAATAATAAAAATATTTTTCTATAAATATTACAAAATATTTAAAATGTTAAAAAAAACATGGCGAACATTTTATTATGTTTAACAAACTAATGCGGCTGTTATTATTTTTAAGTTCTGCAATATCTGGGATGAAATATTATTTTTAAATAAATTTGGCGTATTAGTGTGACAATATTTAAATATACATATGGTGTAATTAATGTTTAATGTATTATATAATATGTAATATGCTGTCTAGATGTTAGGTACAGAAAAACTATGTTCCCTAAAAAAAAACTTCCTATCTTTTTGGTTTGGCTCGCTTTTAAAAACATCGCGACAAATACAGTTGTAATTAATATTAAAATGAGACGTTTTTAAATGGTGTACTGTTCAAATTTCCGCTCATATGAAAGGTATATTTATTTAAAAGTACAAATAATAATAAATACTTGTTTATTCTCTTTTCTGTTGTAATAAATTGACGATTTAAGCACATTGTAAGATTTGTTTAAAGTATTTTTATATTTCTATCTCAGATATTAATCAGAATGTGTTCCAGTTATAATAACGAATCGTAAAGAGACGCCGCGAGCGCTTCGCGGCCGCACCACAGCGTCTATGAGCTTCGTCGACCACAGCGTCTATGAGCTTCGTCGTAGGAAGGTAAGGGTAAAAAAATAAAAGCTAGATAATGTAATGTATAAAACTGATATCTAAGACGATACTAAAAGTATTGGAAGTGTTACAAATTTGTATTTTTAAATTATTTCTTCTACGAGTGAGAGCAGATTGTTTTTTCTTAGCTTTGTGCTAACGCATTTTCCTGGTAGTGATCTAATGTATTATTTTACATCATATTTGTTTTATCAGTTTAAATTTCCGTTTTATTAATTACATTTGCTTTAATTTAATACTCCACGAAGTAGCTACTATTTCCCTATATAAATATAATATTAAATATGTGTTAAGTATGAAATTCATAAATTAAATGTGATTAGATTCTATAAAACCGTTTAATAATTTTAAAGGTATTAATAAAATGCTAACTAATTTATATTAGAATTCCAGAGTGTATGTATATTCTATTATTTAGTTAACTGTATTTAATTTCTTTAATTATTAAACAATTGATTGTTGACAGGTGATTAAATTGCAAGTCGGGCCATAATCTCTATATTTGTTCCAAGTGCCTTATGAACAAATTGATGCATTCCTACTGAATCTATCTCTGTATACGTACATTTCAGTGATCTAATGTTGGTGATCAGAATCAGCATAAAACTTTTCAAAACTAAAGCCAATGTAGCACTAAACATATTGTGACATTGAATATGTATCCATTCTTCAGTACTTAATTAGTCTGTGATAGAATATGTTTTACTATTATTATCTGTTGTAATTAAATTATGTAATTAAAGATAAGTTCGTCTAATAAGTTTATCTAAATGTTACACTCATATTATGTACCGGTCGACGAATACAAATTTGTAATAAATTCATTTTCTAACATTTACTATTTTTTCTGTATTTTTTAAACGAATTAAATGATCCATTAAATAAAAACTGAGTTTTACTTAATTCAACAATTATGATAAGAAAAAATGTAAAAAAATTTTAGTATTATTAGTCACTGGACATTGATTTATAATAATAATTTTTTTAATCTTTAATTAAAAAATACACATGGGTCGCAAAACAAATCTTGAAAGATCGTAGGTTTTAAGGCGACTCAATAAGAAAATATCAATGCCCGGTTGCCACGGCATAAAAAAAAGTAAAACGTTATTTCCACATTGGCGGGATTTTTTAAATGTTTCAATCTTTGTGTGATAATAAAAATCAGACTACACATAAATTTTGTTTATAAAAATTTTAGAATTTATTTAGAGTAATAGTTTTTAGTTACCAATCCTAATAATTTAGTGATAAATACTGGTGAAATTAGATTCCGGTTCATAATGATTTAAAAAAAATAAACAGTTATTCTTTTTTTAACCTTTCAAACTCTATTCTGTCAATTTAGGTAACTGATATAAACTAAATAATAAAATAACTAAAATAATAATAGAAAGAATTGCGTGTTTGTTACATATAATTTTTATTTGAGATGACACCAACAAGATATAGTCTCCATTATGAGGATTATTCGGAACATTTAATGTCCAGATTTGGAAAATTACTACAAATGCAGTCTCTTGTAGACATGACACTTATGTGTAGTTCTCACACTTTGCGAGTTCACAAAGCAGTTCTTGCAGCAAGTAGTGCATATTTCCAGGTACTGTACCTAACATATTTTCACTTTTTTAATAATTTATTATGTAATATACGTGTGAATTAAATACTTATCCGTTATAAATATTATTAATTAGGAATTATTGCAAAAGCAAACTGGTGAACCTCTGATTATATTAAAAATGCGCTTCAGTGTGCTTAAATCTCTTGTGGAGTTCATGTACTGCGGAAAAACTCAATGTTTAGAAGAAAATTTAGATGAATTAGTTTCAGCAGCGCAATTTTTGAAGATTAAAGGTCTATCTAAGGTGACAAAAGAAGGCCTTGGCATTACTAAACATAGTAAGTTGTTAAGGCACATTTTTATTATGACGTCGTGTGTATTCCTTAATATTTGTATAGTGAATATATTGATTTCAAACCAACGTTTTAATATCATAAAGTAATGTTTGCTTAAAAATATCTGAATATCACGGATTCTTAATTGTAATTAGGACAAATCACCGAAAATGTCGGCTTGTCTTATATCTTCTTTCCTTCCCTGACAGCCACTGAGGCATATAATAAAATAAACAAATTTCTGAAAGCATATGTTAATTTTATTAACAAATGTTACAATGAAAATTATCAATAAAAATACAGAAAGTTAATGGTCTTTGAGTAAATTCAATAGCATCGTGTTGGCCATGATATAAGTCCGAAGTAAGGAAGCGGAAAAGACGTTTAGTGGTAGCGTAATGACTGTAGGTTAAACGGGACTAAAAACAGAAAATAAAAGAAGAGTCGTTGTTACATACTTCAACTATAGAGCATAAGGAAAAATAAATTGAACACATTTTGAACGTTACCTAAATTTTTTTTCGGATCATATATCACGCATGTGTATATACTCGGTAAAACTTTATTTTAAAAATGATTTAATAATCATTGTCACTTTACTCAAATACAATTTTTTTTGTGATATCTTTATAAGTAGTTGTAGTATTAATAATTTAAATGAGGTGCCAATGTAACTTAAAATAGATTGTTCTTTTTAATCTGTCTCGACATAGTATAACGTTGTATTATTTGCAGATCCTTAACATCATAGTTTTAAGGTAGGTGTCCATTAATAAGAATTATAAAAATACTTTTATTTAATATACATTTAAATTTTAAACGTTTGTTTAGGCGAGTTACCCGTGTTCACTCCGCCCGTGGTTATTAACCGTCCGCCACAGTCTCTCATCGACTTACACACGCAGGTATACTAAATAATCGTAAATACAAACAATTATTTTTTTTACGTATATATAGGTTAATACTTGACCACGATACCACCTGGTGTTAAGTGAAGATGTGGTCTATGTTGGTAAAGCGCATTAACCCAGCAAATGCCTATTCACTCCTAATTAGATCACTTCTTAATACTATATTATTTAATTTTATCTTTTCTAAGTAATTGTGGTAAAATTAACAGCGGTCTTCCCCAACAACTGCGACATTGGGTTATTCAAGAAAAGAGCATATTGTTATCTCAAGGGTAGGCAACG
>DWLS01006506.1:0-11550 GCA_018246255.1 Pachliopta kotzebuea | reverse complement strand
TGTGGGCAGGATCATGGAAAATAACCACAACCGGTTCGAGGCTTGTTATGAAACCAATACGACGCCCGCCCGGTTCCCACCGTAAGCGGTTACTTCCGACAAACTATTTGTTTTATCTAAAACACCCACAAACCGTAACCCATTAGTTTTAATACTTCACATCCGAAAATTGATATTTTTTTATACGACTAGGCAACGAGACGAGCGAGGCATTTACCTGATGGTAAGTGATACACTTGCATGCCCAGGTGAAGTTCTTGCTCATCTCGTCTCCTCGACGCATAAAAAGAGGTACATATTATTGCCTGTCTTGTGCAATCTATAAAGCGTCTAAAGAGTCTTAAGTTTCGCAAATTTTTACATAGTTTTTCATAGCAATCACACCAAGCTGCTATGGAGAATTGTGGTACTCCAAAATGTGGTGGACTATCCTCCGCTAAAGATTCTGTGGTTATTCACTGTACACTGAGCTAGATAACCAAGAGGTTTTATTGAATAGAAATCTCACATAACCCATACTTTCTCTTGAGAAGAAAAGGTATCGTTTTGCACTCACTTCATCCCTTTCTTTACCCTCGTTGCTATTTGCTGTGCCCGTGTGCAGTGTACATTTTTAATTTTCTCTAACTCTGTCTTCCTTTTTCCTTTTCTTATTTATTCAATCTTCAATTCATGTCTTCTCATACTTTAATGTAATATATTGTTAGTGTAGTACAATTATTACAAAATTTTGTTAATTTAACAGATGCAAAAGAAATTGGGCGAAACAAATTCAGCTGCTTCTATGGAGGTACTCAATATGTCTCAGAAGAAACTTGAAGTGCTTTGCTGTATCGCTGATTCTGTCAACGGTATGATCAATCATAAACAACAGCAATAAGCTTTTTAATGACTCACAAATTATTTTTTAGAGATCTTTATGCCGAACGGGTGGTAAGTTTCATTGCCGGAGACCATCTAGATCTAACTTGTGTTCCGGATTAAAAGGTGTAGTAGTGAAATTATTCTGGTAATAAGTCCATCATCTTGTGTCTCATAGCGATAAGCGCAATGTAGTATAGTGTTTTAACTAGTGCAACATTGTTATAAATAGGCCTAATACTTACTACCAGGTGAAGATCTTGTTTATCTCGTCATATTGTGCAATCACACCGCACACATTTTGAGTTTAATTCGAAACTGTATAATTTACAATTTGTTTAGGTATTTGTGTAGATTCGTTAATATTGATGTCTTTATGGATATTACACTTGCCCTTACAAATCGATATCCAGTGGTTATTATCGTTAACTTTATTAGGACTGCATAATTTCTAACAAGATTACATAATTTAAAAAATATTAAATTCATTTTCAGTCAACATCATCTTCCTGTCTTATTTCAATCTTTGTTACGATTGAAACGTCCTTTTCTCTCATTCCCTTCTATTTATTTATTTTGGGTGTATTAATATGATAACAAAAAACTTACAGGTATCTAATTCTTATATGTGTATATAACGGGTACGCATTATAAAAAAAATTACGCCCTCGGGTGGGCTCGAACCACCAACCTTTCGGTTAACAGCCGAACGCGCTAGCCGATTGCGCCACGGAGGCATCTATCTACAATCAAGTCTTTTCCACGCATATCCTTTGTCACACCATCTCTCTTTTGGCTTTCGTCTACTCTTCCACCTGTACATAAAAATTAGCAGCTTTCATTGCTGATCATAGTTTACTCTCATAGATCTCTATATTTATCATTCTTCTCTCGACCTTGACCAGAGCATGCATTTATTCTGCAGGTCTTCGAACTGTATGAAACAGGTTGTTACTAAAGTCCACAATTTAATAACAATAAATATTTAATCACTTGGCCGTTTCATTAGCTGCTGTTAATTTCATTCGTTTATATCCTAATTCTGTTAAGTTAATGAAAACTTTATTAAATTTCGGTTCAGTTTAGGTTTTAAATATATTTTTAACTCTTGAATTCGGCCTTATGTACCGATTAAGGATCATTATACTTAATGCCGTACGGGACAAATTTGGGGTTTGAGAATATTTTCAGTTCATTGATGAACATTAAGGAAATTGTGATGATGTTTGTTTTAGAATTTAAATCGATTATTTATTTTGCCTTTTCATTAGCATTTTTTTATCACAGCTTTTGATTTGTACTTTAATTTCTTCTGACCATTAGTTATTTTGGTGATATTCAGAGAAACAGATCAAGTACAAAAAGATCTCTGATTCAGGCTTGCCTTATTTTCGATATAATTTTGTCACTTTTTGCTTTTAATGATCTTTTAAACAAATCATCACGCCTTTATCACAGCATCTTAGTTGTTTTGTATTAATTAAAGGGTTATTGGTAATAAGTTGTTTAGATAGTGTCATTGATAATAATTGTTATGATTTTTTGATATGGGAAACACCGCAGTCTCAATATTAGTAAAATGTTGAGTCCTGTTATATTGTCTCTTATAGATATTTTTATCTTTTCCATCAGGTAATAGGTGCTTTGGTGATTGGCACTTGCTTCGCCGGCAGTACTGGAACCACACAGATGGGGGTCCAGAACATGAAGGGTTTCCTTTGGCTAGTTTGCAGCGAGCTGTCCTTCAACGTATCCTACGCCGCTCTGTACGCCTTCGAGACTGAAGTGTCCTTGTTCAAAAAGGAGGTTGGAATGTACCGAGTGACCGCCTACTTTGTTGCTAAGTTATTAAGTGAGGTGAGTCAAGCACAATTTAAGAAAAACTGTGATAAATATTTATGAGAATATGTATGAAAAAGTTGTGTTTATATCTGTTGGTAAGTCCTCTTTAAAGACCTACTTGAAGGAGGTTCGTTACCGTCCTTAATTTATCTAAAAATTAATGTTTGCTATTTAATTCTAAAGTATTCATCTAACCTTCGTCGTCTTCATCCTCTTCCACATATTTTCAACTTTTCCAATCTCGTCTATAGTAAATTAATAAATGGTCACTAGCTTGTGTTATTCGTCTCATGGCCTTTGTTCGTGTTGAATAACAATACATAGGTAAAAATTAAAACTAAGGTATAGACAACAGCAGAAACGGAATGATAAATTCATATCAACATTATACTGTTACGTTTTATATAGAACATATATTTGCACAACCGTTTAAGACTTTATCGATTTACCGATTATTTTGTACAGAATTAAACAAATTATATGGTCGTGGTGATAAAATTGGCAGTATAAATAGCTGCAAGATTTAAAAGGACAATACTACTTTTACTGGCTGTTTGTTTAATATTTCGGAATCGAAGTTTAAGGGATTTGGTAACAGTAAGGTCGCCGAGACACCAATGTGTGGTGATTAACAAATAAACATGGTGCAAGATAATAAATTTCCACAGAATTACTAATACAAGGAATATTGCCTCGATTTGACCTACTCGATAACTTAAGTTAATCTGCCATTTATTATTAATAACTATTAGTCCATGTAATATTAACAATAATAAAAATTAACCTTTTTAAAACGTCGATAAACAATTAGAATTTTTTTTACAAATAACCCCTTTTAAAAAAGAATCTAATGTTTTGTATAGACATATATTTTTCTTTTACTTTTACAAATCCTGATTAAGCTACTAGAGTTTTAAATAATAATCAACTGGAAAGAGACCTTAAAAACGCGTATATTTGAGTTAATACATAGTGATTATATAATATATAATATGTAGGTAGTACACATTCGATGTAAACTTCTGGAATGATCTGCCATTTGACCCCTGAATCTAAACCGGATACACATAGCGATACAATTTTCGCTGTTTTCTATTAGTTTTCTTCATGTCGGAGAATAAATAAATAATTCATTATTTACCAAAAATTTCTGAATAGTCCAACGCGGATTTCTTTACATCGGTTATAAATTAAACCACTTCCAAAACTACCAAACAAACGAGTTAAGATATTTAACACACATAGTTTATCTGTGCTATTTAATTAATTTGACAATTGGACTAAAACGTTGTTGTTTACGTAATTTATACTTGTCAGGCATATCTTATTGGTTTGGTTATTTATTTATTAGTCTTTATTACCTGATTGCATCAGCCTAAAAGAGTAACGCATGTGATTTTTAAATCTGCATGATAAAATGAAGGATGGATAGGACGAGAAATTTTAAATTAAAAGTCTATAGCTCTTCCTGTTAAAGAGATACGAAAGGTCATAGTTATCATTGCGGAAAGGAAGGAAAAGCAAAAAAGAAAAATTTCACAGAGAAACGAACTCATGACATTTCTGTTTAAACCATGAAAATTAGCCCCTAGGTCAATCCGGCACTAGCCTTGTAGTGGCGGGCTATCAAGTATGAACTAAAAGCCCTGCCTGTCGTAAAAAGTGACTGAAAGGATTTTCGAGTTCACGGGCTTTGAGGGTGGTGGCGTTCACTGTCCTTTGAGTGTTTTGTTCTAGCATACTGTTTATGCACGAGAGGATTATAGCTCTCCCTGGTGGTCAGCAGCAATGCAGCGAGGCACCGGCGAGTTTTTTAGGAGTTTCCAGGGCTTTCCGCAATGCACTGAGAGTGACCTCCCAGGGGTTTTAGTGGATGTAAATCCCACATACCCTTTCCTTCCCTCCATAAGCTTTATCTATTGAAGAATACTCCCGCGACAACACAAAGCCATTTCGGCAAATTGTAATCATATAAAGTAATAGAGACCCGGATATAATACGAGGCATACTTCTTCTTTCCAGCTTGTTTTAGTTTCATTGTCAAGTATGTAATCAACATTAGTTATCTCGTTATCCCGTATTACCGGTGTACTTACGTATGTAAACAGATTATGCTAATGTTTTGAGATTAAAAAAAAATCTGTCACACGATGACAATGAAGTAATCGTGTACTGTGCAGTATAATCCGATTTATACTAATACCATAACTACGCAAATCGATTTCTTTTTATTTATTAGTACACATTTACATATGAACTATAAAACAAGTATTCAGAAATAATAAATAAAATAAAAAAATCTCTGTAGATGATTTGAAACACTGGTGGTAGGTAGGTAGTAATAGAAATAGCTTTACTGGTGGTAGGTATCTGTTACCGGAGACCATTTAAGTAGGTATTACTGCAATTCCTATTGCAGCTAACTACTAATCCAAACGTTACTGTGTTCCGGTTTGAAGGTTGCTGTATACTAGTAAAAATACTGGGGAACCGAGACGTAATACCTTATGTATTATTGTGTGTAATAGCCGACGAGCGCAATGTGGTGTTGTGTATACAATCTTAATCAGCGCCAAATTGTTATGGGCAAGCGTATCCCTTTTCATAAAGTGACGTTGTAGACTAGTGAAATTACTAAAGTAACGAGATTTTATATCTTACTTCTTTAGGCGTCGGATATAATAAACACAATTTTACATGAATCCCAAAAAATACTTTATGGAGATTCTTGTATGAATAGAAAGTTCTAGATCATTATATATTAAGTCATATACAAACTTTGTTCTTATACTGTCTTTTCGTACTAATTTAAACAAATATAATTTCTTTAAATAACAATCAAAATCATGGTTAGATAAATTTTAGTACATACAGAAATTGTATATGTATGTTTATTACACATATTTTTATGTATTGTAATTGTAATGTAAGATGTAAATTGATTATCCATTGACTAATATAATGTATAATATACTTGTCGACTGTTATACGTTACTGCCATTAATAATTCTTGTAAGTAATTTTTAATTATATATTATAATTGAATAAATTACTTTATTATATACTTACTATATCCATGGTTCAGCATATAGCAATACAATTATGTACCTAGAATCTTTATCATTGTCAATTATTAGGGTTTTAAGGGGTCCCACATAAAATCTCATGGGTCCAAAGCCAAAATCAATTGCCCGTGGTGGACTCTGTTAATCAACAAACGAGGCTCTGGCTCCCATACTTGTATTGGGCCAGAATGCTGGGAGATGGCCCAAATATCTCTTTATTGGGGTAGTCCTATATCCAGTAGTAGATTTCTATGGGCTGATGATGATGATTACATAGGAGTCTAGTTCCCTTGTATACGCATTCGTTTGCGTTGGAATCTTTTTCAGCTGCCTAATGTTAATGTTTTTTTAGTGACACTTTTGTGTTTAGGAAGTTTGAATTAAAACATTTCTGTTCCTTTAGGACTGTTTACGCTTGTTACAGATACCTAGATGTATAATTTGGCCGATACCTTTCATTGCTATAACAGCATCAGCAGTGGAATTGCCAAATCATCCGGTGACCGTTTTAGAGTTTTACATCGCTCTCATGATATCCGGTATCGCGTCCACGGCGTACGGTATGTACCTAAATTAATGTAACTAACACTCATCATCATCAACCGATACACGTCCACAGCTGAACATAAACCTTAAAAATGAGGAGATTTCGACTCAATGCGAGTTGATGGGGAGTAAGAGCGTCGTTTGTTGATTAGCAGGGTGAAACACGAGCAGGTTCGTTTGGCTTAGATCCAGCGAATTTTTATATGAAACCCCTTACACCTCAACTACAACTAATGTTAATTAATATTATTAATATCTCATACACTTATTCAATTTTACAATTTGTTCAAATGTATGTTTTTTTTTTATTTAACTGCAATATAACCAAACAACTTGTGTATATCATTGACCAACCTGCTTAAGGATACTGTAATGATATACTTTGCATTAAGTATGAAGTTATTTAAATTAAATGATGACATTGTTATGAAAAGGGAAGTGATACGTACTCATAAGATATTGTACTTTATTTTAAATTATAAGATAGTAGATCTTTTTAACATTGCATTTTAATTAGCTACAGCTAATATCAGAACGTAGAAGAATAAATATAAATTGCTTTGCTAGTGGTAGAACTCGGTTGCCAAACACTGTATAGGTAGGTACCACCCCAGCTCCTGTTTCTGCCTACAAATGATTTGATGAGTGTTGATGATGTTTGATGGTATGCTAGTGATTTACTGGGGTAATGAGATTTGACACTTTATGTCTCAACGCGACGAGTGCAATGTAATACTGTGTATACCATTTTAACCAGCACCACGTTGTTATGGGCAAGGATATCATTTACCACCGCCTCGACACAGAATCATATGTAGACAGTGACTAGGTCTCACGATGAGCTTGAGTTGAAAGCTTGTTTTTTAGGTCTCGGCATGGGTGCTCTTTTCATTTCAACCGGTATAATGGGCGACGTCATGCCTTGTGCTGATTTACCCTTGTTCTTAATGTCCGGGGCCTTCCTGCGTATATCCTCTTTGCCGTTCTGGTTGTATCCGGTCAAGTTCATCTCGCACTTCTATTACACTATGGACGCAGTGAGCAATATTTATTGGAGGCAGATTGGTGAAATCGGTAAGTAAATATATTTGTATGTGATAACGAATTTTGAGACTATAATAAATAGACGTGAAGTTAGACATGATTACAAAAGGGAGATCTCATATGCAGATAGATTAGTTTATTTTTTATAATTATTATATTTACGTGTTACAACACTGTGCATATACACACATATACATCTAGTAGTTGCCTAAAAAATAATAAATAACATAAAACAAATAAATACATAACGTTGTTACCATAGCTATATATATAGCACAGATTAAGTTGGCATAGAGAGATCCCATTCTGCACGGACGCACGCCAAGAAAGGGAAGATATTAGTAGAATATTTATATAATATGATATATGGTAAATCAAGTTAAAAATTAAAAAATCTTTCAAATTAAGCAAACTTAGATAAATTCTGGCTATTATAAAGATATTCTATGTTTGATGTAATAATTGTAACTCTTGGACTTGTAAATTTATGATATTGTTAAATACCTCGAAGTGTCATACAGAATTGTGAAAGTTTTTATAATGAGGTACTTAAATGAAGGTTGGGATTTAATTTATGGTCTTCGTTAACATAACCAGTTGACCAGTAACTGTAAATAACTCATTGATTTTCAAGCAAATTAAGTAGTTTTAAATTTTTACCTAAAATCCAAGGTCTACTAGCAAGTTGCAGTTGACGTAATTTCTCAATAACATATCAATACGATTTATTCGTTAACTAAATGCTTTTACCAAATCAATTTATGATTAATATTACTTAATACAATATTGTACGCTGAGACGTGGAAAAGTTTTTATGCTGACGAAAACATTGTGTAATAAAATATTTTAAAGTGAACAATTCATAGAATATATAGCTCCAAGGCTGTGGGAATGAATTAAAACCGGTTTACACTAAAGACTCCATTTCTTTGTAATCTTGGGGTCAAATTATCAGTGAATTTATCAAACGATACAGCTATGTATGTGACTTGTCATCGGCTGTAAGTCCAGAGCTGTGTTGATTTAACATATAAAGTAGTTATCGGAAACCAATCAAACTTGCTGCAATGTACTTCGTACGGCTTCAGTGTATAAAGCACATCAGGGGTCACGCCATGTTCATTAAGTCCACTATCTCACCTATCTGGATTTCTGTCCTTCTCACACTGACCAGCATGCTCATAGGGCGACCAGCTCACCACCAATTTTTTATAAAACTACTGCATCACAGCAGTATATATGCAGCTGCTAAAATTTGTTAGTAAAAAATAACGGCTACATCAATCTTTTTCTGATTTTTGTTATATTACTCTTAATGTTATGTACAGTGAAATAAACTATATTTTGTTTGTTTATTTATCATATATTATACAAGATTCCTTTGACCAATATTAAAGGTCCCTCTTGTGTTGAAAATAAAAATAGTAGGTTTATACATAAATGATTTAAATTCGTTTAAGCATAAGCATAAATTATGCAATAGCCAATAAACAAAACAGAATTCCATCATTTTCAAAATAAACTATCAATCTTCCCTTTCTGGGCGTGCGTCCGTGCAGAATAGGATGTCGCTAAGCGAACTTAATAGCTGTATATATATAGCTATGGTAACAACGTTTTGAATTGATTCTACATTAAACGTTTTTTTTAGTTTTTAGTTGTGAATGTAACGAGCAACGAAACT
This sequence comes from Pachliopta kotzebuea, assembly GCA_018246255.1. NCBI lineage: Eukaryota > Metazoa > Arthropoda > Insecta > Lepidoptera > Papilionidae > Pachliopta > Pachliopta kotzebuea. The sequence goes on along the minus strand of DWLS01006506.1, from coordinate 2,508 downwards.
TTATTATAATATTAATAGTATTATAATAAAATTTTGTATATGCTTACCAGGTAACATTGCTGGTTAAAGCTATCTGATTAAAATTAATGTTTCATCTGTATAAATAACCTTAGCCACATCGCGTTGTTTGATGCTTTAGTAGATGAATAGTTTAGCTATTAATATACTTTACTGTTTTCTTTACAAAACATTAAAATAACTTAGTGTATCTTTACGAGTAGATGTCTGTCATATCTTTATTGTTATAACCGGCGGTTTTGGTCTTCAACTTTTAATACTTATGAGTCTGGATTTGATGTTCAGTAATTAAGGATATTAGTCTCCTCACGGATAAGAATATAGCAGCTTACCTTGTAACCGTAACCAGTATTCTGAACTCCATACAAAATTATTGTACAAAATATAATAATTTACACTGTACTTATTTCGAAACGATGTTGTTGTGATATTTTAAAACATACTTAAATGATTTAATTTAATTTAACTAAAACAATTTAAACTGAAATCTTACTTAATACTTTGTTTTAAGCCTTAATTTTAACCGAAAGTCATACAGTTTTGAAGTAAAACTGATTTATTTTGAATTTGTTATATGTTATAGAAACAAGTTTTCTTTCGGCAGTAATAACTATAGATAGAATAAAGAGTTCAATTACTTTTAATTAAATTCATATGAGCGTAAGGTTTTTTTTTAATATCTAAATTCATTTCAACAGAATGTCCGTCAAATATAACTACAAACTGTTTGAAGGACGGCGCGGCCGTTCTGATGGAAGCTGGATACTCGAGTAACTTCGTTCTAGAAGATTCTTTAGGATTGATGTTTGTGGCGACTGTGTGGAGCATACTCGGTTATTGTGGTTTGAAAAGGGAGGAGAGGAAAGGATACGCTTATTGATGTTACTTAATAATTATTGTATTATATAACCATCTAACTACTACTATCTAATATTTGTTTGTAGTTATGTGCATAATATGTAATAAATATTTTTTTTAAGTTGATATCATTAGAATAGTTTCTTCATTTATTTATTAAGTCTTTCACCTAATGGTTAATGACACACTTGTCCATAACAATGCGGGGTTGGTTAAGTTGGTATACACAGCACCATATTGTGCTTGTCGCTTTGAGACTTAAGATGTTAAGTCTCGTTACCCCAGTAATTTCAATAGTATACAGCACCTTTTAAAACCGAAACACATTAATACACATTACTATTATATGGTAGAAATAGGAGCTGCGGTCTCCGTCAGGGACCTACCGCCACTGTACATATATAATTATTTGACTCGAAAATGAAAATGCTTTGTTATAAGACATGGTTTATTATAAAAAGGATGTTACGAAAATTACAAATTCATACAACTCGTATAAAACTCGATTTAAATCGTATTATTATAATGTAATAAAATTTACATTATCATCCATATTAAATACTTAAAAAGTTTACATCACGATACTAATGTTATAATTTAAATTATAGTTTACTTAATATTAAAATGTGAACACAAACTAATGGACGTCATTATTAATAAAATTTTATTAAAAAAAAAACACATTGTTGTTTATTTTGGTCCCTAATATATCCCTAAAGTAACAGTGTTTATATTAAAACAGGGTCACTCAATACATATAAAAAAGCACTCTTTGCGACTACATCTAACAGATCCATCAATCTCATATTCGCAGATGTCAATCTCACATCTACTCATCTGTATAATCTCATCAGTAAACAGGCGTTCCCCTGCTCCTTTTAACGACCATGATAAAAGCAGTGATATGTGCGATGGAGTACATAACGAACAAACAGATGCAGTTCCTCCAGAAGTTCACTTCCGCGAAGCCAAACTTCCTGAGCACCTCAGAGCCGGTTTTAATGCAAGGAACACCGGGAGTCTTACATTCGATGGTATCTATCGAGTCCCATTGGAGGATTGAGATACTTTCCACGCCATAGTAAAACCCTGATACGTATCGCAGCCAGGATACGTAAGGGGATGCACTGGCCAAGTTGAGATATAGCCCGGAGAACATGGTGCCTATGAGGTCGAAGGGCACGGAAACTAGGGCAGCGGTCTCCATCTTATCGAACACAGCAGACAGGAATGAACCTGGGAATATCAAGGCTAGTTTATAATCACATTCAGAGACCATTTTAGATACTAATAATCTAATCTTGAGGTAATCAAGAAGGCTGGAATGATAGAATAAGTTATAAAAAGAGCAGCAGCTCTTATTGTGGATGTTATCATCATGATACGGTCAACAGATATTTCCAGAAAGCTAGAAGACATCATCAGCACCCGATAGTCCTCCACTATTGGTTATATGTTTCCCTCAGTTGTAGAGAGATTTGGGCCTTCTCCCACCGCACTAGCCCAATGCAGGTTAGTGGGTTGTCAGAGCCTCGTTTGTTAATTAGCAGGGTGTGATATGATAAGCAAACAAGGTCTCCGACAATAGTCCGAGGAATAAAAGAGCATATCAAAATAAAAAAAAAAAAAAAA
>DWLS01006505.1:0-11555 GCA_018246255.1 Pachliopta kotzebuea | reverse complement strand
ATCGACAAGAAAAGAAACAATATTATTAAATAATTTTCTATTTTAAAGTTTTAATTTTAAAGAATTTTAAATTTTTAATTTTAAAGAAAATTTATTAATTTTGAAAAAATTGCCCTTGGTTAAAAAACAGTAAAAAGGTATTTTATATTACCTGAACCCACGATTCTGCTCCCTTTGGGTTAGCCAACTGAATTGCAACTTTATAATGACGATCTGTAAATTAAGTAGATGGGTACTTGTGTCAGAATATCTTTGATATAAACGTTAAGATAAATTAATAATTATTTTATTTATGTTTGTAAATAAGTAATAAAAATACACCACGTTTGTATTTCTTCAAGTTCTGTGGCAAGACGAGAACATGAACTGATGCAATAAGAAATATAAAATGTTAAACATATTTACAAAAACTCCTAATTTTACAGACTTTACTTTGTATGAACGGATACAGCAACTGGAATAAATAGGTTCAATAGTTTACTTCACTTAATTTAGAGCGAATATCAGCATCATCATCGTCATCATCATCAGCCGGTAGACGTCCGTTGCTTGACATAGAGCTCTCACAAAAAAATTGAGGGGATATGGGTCATATCCCACCACGCTGGCCCAGTGTGGGTTGGGAAGAAAGAGTAAGTATGTACTTGAATAAATGTTTTGTGTTGAGATAATATTATTATACATAAATATATGAATAGATATAATAATGAGACAAAATAAAAAAATCTGTAATATGATTTAAACCCACGACAAAATGGTTGTTCTTTTCCGGTGCTTAAAAAATATTTAGCACCTATTGTTTCTTGTTCTTCAGAAGGAAATACTTCGTTCTCCGATTGATTGTTTTTATTGGCAATAAGACCAGGAGAACTGTCAGCATGGAAACTAAAAAAAAATTTTATTTTTAATTTTTATACACGTGAAGGCAATATACTTTCAACAAAGTCTACACGGTTTATAACATAGTAACGTAAAAATTATGTACTGACCCCATTATGGCGCAACCATGACCACAGTGGAAACATTTTCCAGATACAAAATGTTGATAGGACGGACATTGATGCCCTGTGAAAACGAACAGGTGATGAGATCAACTTATAAGGTTCACTAAAATTGACATTGTAAACAGATTCTCACCTATGTATGGACACTTTCCGTTAATAGATTCTGTGAATAGCTTGATTGCTCTGACGTGGTTGCAGGCAACTAGCACCCTGGATGCTTCTTCTAATCCTTGTTTCACCAAAGTTAACGGTATTAATGGTCCTTCTGTGATATCACAACCAGGTTGTTCCTTTCCATTGTTTGGGTAAAAGTCCAAGTGCCCCACAGGTTGTGACATCCCATATCCTGATATAAACAAAAAATCTGTCGCACGCGTGGGATAAAGGGTTCGATAATTAGTGGAATTATGCAATAAATATTTATGAGATATATAATATAATATAAAAATATTTTTAAACTACATGAAATATAAAGTAAATGACGTAATTAGGCAACTAAGCATATTTTATGTATTTACAAATAATATATATAATTATAATTGTTAAATGCTAATTCCATGCTATAAGCGATATATGATATAATTTTAAGATGAAATGGGTTTTCTACATATAACATATGAATGAAAAAGCAAGTGAATAAAATAATAAAAAGTATTTTTACCTAAAAGAAAAATGCTTTTTCCATCGGTATGTATGACATCTACAAATTCTGCATCAGTGGGATCTAACCTTATATGAGTGGGCATTCCTTGGAAGTAAGGTTCAGCAGGATCAAGGCCTGTTATTCTTCCTAATCCCTACGAAACAAGAAGCTAAATCAAAGACAATATGAAGATCATGTTCAGAAAATTATAGAATGGAAAACACCTTTAGTGCTTTTCATATATTGTACAATTACCTGTATTCTTTCACCGGCGTAACCTGCTGTATGCGCTCCCAAAGAGTGACCGATAATATGTACATCAAGAGGATTCAAACCATGATCTTTCTGTAATTTAAAAAGTATTTTTTTAACTACTCGTACCATTATTTCACGAATTAAGACCAGTACGTAACAGATGTATAACACATATTTTTAATCTATTAATTATCCTTACGTATTCGTTGGAATAACATGTAATAATTTTGTAAGCTGTATGTTTAGGCGTATAGGTTGGATTTTAGATATGTTTTTGTTATTGATTTGAACTTAGCCTGTTCGAAAACCCAAAATCCCTCTCTCGCAATATTCTTAATTTACTTGAATTACCTGTAATGTGTTGATGAAGTGTGCAACTTCTAAACCCACAAGTCTCGTGTTGGCTGTTGCTTGAGTATATAATGGTAGACTCCCTCCAGCCCAATCCACTACGATGACGTTAAAATCATCAGCTTTAACCAGCTCATCCTTCATTTCACTGACCTGAATTAATAAATTTCGTTAAAATTAATGGTCTGTTTTCAATTTATACATATCAAACAGTTTTAAACTTCCATACCCAATTGGACAATGGTGTATCAATAAAACCATGAATTATCATTTTTGTCAAACGTCGTGGGCTAAAGTTAGATTTGATGATAGTCTTATTCATATTGACATTTAATATTTGTCCGTCTGTTGGATTCTTCTTCGTGTACAAAATAAACCTAAAAGCAAATGTTTTTTTAGATACGCTTTAGGAGTTTGTGTAAACTAAAACAAAAAAAGAGCATGGATTTAATATATGAAGACTCCTTTCCCAATTGTCAATACTATTGTAAAAGTTATTATATCTTCCAACAAACAATTTACAGATTCATGTTTCTATCAGGCTTTAAATAAAAATTTAGTTATCATATGAATATTATTCTAAAGCAAGGATGGAACCTTTAACTCTTTACTAAGTAATTTTGCCAACTAATAAGTTAAGTTGAAGTAAGCGACGTTTCGCCTTAACAGTGTGATTAAACGTATGTGCTGCTACACAGAGTGATCATAAACTTTTTCGTCTCATTAGCTTAGTATTTTCATGATGTACAACGTTTTTTAAACCTATAGAGACTATTGTTTTTATAAGTCAATAAAAGCTTGCATTACACAATAAAATAAGTTGTAAAATTATTTTATGTAATCCGTTATACTTTTATGTGTACAAATTGTTGTAAAGGTACGAACCTGGTATTGATTACGACTCGCGGTAACGGAAACACATTAAAAGGCCGATGAATAAGATGGTACCAGCTCCTCGTTATATTTAAGCAACCCAATTCATCGTAACATCTTGTTTCATTTTCAACTGAAATTTATGGAAATGAACACAAATATATTATAACAGTTATTTAGTTTACAGGGTTACAAATGAATATTATAAAACAAAACAAAATTTATTTCTTAAAAAACGTGTTTAATTGGAATTTTGTTTTAGACCTCATTGATTATATGCGTATTTTTTAAATGATCTTCATATAAACCCATTAAAATATCAGATGGCCAGGTTAATTTACTAGTAGGACATTGTTTGTGTAGTTCAGCATGTAGAATATAAACTTATTACTTTGCTTTCCGTTTTTCTTACATAATTTTATTGGCGCTTTATTAAATTAAATTTGTAATCATCTTTGTCTGTACTTACATGGGAGCCATGGGATATTAACTTCTATGCGATCTGAACGCGCCCAGTTGAAAGGATCAAGTATACCAGCAAAGGTTGGTTGTAGACCTAACAGAATACACCACAGCATCACTCTTAGGTGTCTGTCTGTTAAGTGAAGCCGGCGCATTTGCACTGAAAATCAAAGTTAAATTCTTATACATTCCCAAATTTTTTATTAACAACTTATTTTATTTAAAAAAATGTATCAGATTAATTGGTAAGTACCGGCTTTCTTGTAATTCGATCGATATAATCTCTAAAGATCTAGTATGAAGGCGTATTAGTTCAATTGTATCGTGTACAATGTATTGTGTAATGAAATGTGTGTGAACATTCAGATTCTAAAAATATTTTTTAATTTATTCCAGATACAGACGTAAACTTTGAAGACGCGGTGATATTTTATTTTATATTTTGAATAGAAGTTATTAGTTTTATTATGTCCAGCAAATCTCCAAAGAAACAAAACACAGACCTCGTTAGTTAAAACGTTCATTGTGTTACACTACGGTGAAACTAGATTTCGCAGTGAATTCTCGTCAAAAACAGATTCCTATGTAGGTTTATGTTGGCTGTCATTTTAATATTATTAGAAGAATAATGAGAGAAATTTTTAAAATAAATATAAAGAATATATTTTTGTAATAATGAAGAAGCAAAGAATATTAAAATGAATAACTAACTTTTATAACGGTATAAATATACCGTTATAAAAGTCAAACAATTTTGATACATAATTTTTACGTCTAAAATCAAATAATAATTTTAAATTATTTAGAAACTTTTTTTTATTGTTCATGTGTAGTTTCTAATTTGTTGGCACATATGAAGTAGTAATTAAATATTAAAAAAGAAAAATTTTTCTTACATGAAAAATTATAACAATAAGCACAAAATGGTCTCATATTTACTACAATATATTCCGCTGTATAGCGGATGCGGAAGAAAATGTCTTATATAACATTTAGATACTCACTGGTTTCAAAACGTTAGTTTGAAATAGCAAGGCCGCTATTAACGATCTAAATATTAGGTAAGTGGCTAAAGAGATTAAAATTTTAGTTAAAAATTGTTATAAAACCACTTGAAATTTTCATATTTAAGTAAAATAAAAATGTGGTCTGAAAATATTACATATGGATTTTATTACACATTTGGTTTATATTCAGGATGATATTTCATTAGAAATTTTGGTGTCTAGAATTACTTCGGGATTATTATTGGCACCATTGTAATAACGAAAATTATAATAAATTTACAGTTTTGAACATTTTAACCGTTTTTAAATACATCCTTGATAGCCATTATAGCCACTGCTTCAATTTGTTTCAAATTATGAAAGTGATTTATTAGTTATTGAAATATTTTTCTTTGTTCTTGATAAATATGTATTTAAAAAGATTGAAGTCCGGATAAAGATCATCACCCCACATCCCCCCATCAGATGGGAATAATAAATGCCACGGAGAGAGAGAGACAGAAGTTCGGATAAAGATACGAGATTGTTTGCTTGTTCAAAGACTTTCAATTTTTTTAAATTGCTGTAACAGTTGTTTTGCGCTTACAATTTGTTTGATTAATACTTCTGTTGAAGTGACAACTATGAGTGAAAAAGTATTCACATACAACTACATTCATTTTTCTGTTTAAAGTTACACATGACTTAGTAAATTTATTGGTAGATTTCAAATAGTTCAGATATTTAATCTATTTATTTAAAAAGAAATTTGTTTACAACTTTTAATTTATTTCGGGGTCTTGTTACTCTTCATCAGTTACTCTCGAAGGGATGATAATCGGTGAAATTTGCATGTAATTTTAATTCATTTTTATAATAAGTAAAATATTTAAAAAACCTTCCAAAATGCCAAAATTTAATGGACGACTAAAAAGACATAGTTATGAATTATCGAGTTAATCATAACAAATCTAATAACCATACTATGTCCAATCAATAGCATTGAAAGTGACTGTGATGAAATACCGATGTTATAAAAAGATAAATTGATTTATTGGATGGAGTTTGTAGCTTTCACTTGAGGTTAATAAATGCTGTAGATAATTTTTAAACCACTCATGCTTTAGTTCGACAATGTATGGTATAACATTTCCATGACAACACAAACGGGTTAGCTGTTGTTATTAAAATAAACTAATGTTAATGTAATTTTATTTGAAGGTCTCTTCATGCCCATAAAATAACGTACGACATGGATATTCATAGTTATTGGAAATAATTGGCGACTTTTTATTTCTGTGTCATTGCTGTTAGCCTTTCTGATTTTACTTCGAGGTTATGAGCGCAAAGGTCGGAATGTATAAAATCAATTCATATTACAAAATCATTCATGTAGGTATACGTGTAGAGGTTAAAATTTTATCAAAAACGCTTTCGTATCTAAGCAAATAAATAAATTTAAGATTACTGTTGTTAAAATAAAAACAAGCTACTTTATTTAAAGGAATGTCCAGAGGGGTTGAAAATTAATATCTAAAAAAACTCATTTAACTTTTTTGTTTCATTGTTTCTGGAAGTCTTTGATATAGTTGGTCCAAATGAAACGGTACTTTCACTAATAAATAACCAAAAAATTTTAATATCATAGACTTTTTTTTTAAGAAAAGAAACGGCGAACAGGGATCTGTGAATATAAAAAACGTATAAACTCAATAGCGTGAACGAATTCCGCTCTAGTTCATCGTGTTTATTTAGAAGTGGTTTATAGAGTCAATCATGTTTCACTTGTCATCTATATTAAGAATTATGCACAATAAATAAAACATAACAGTAAATTTTTGCATTTTCTATAAGTAGTAAATAATTATAAAGGAATTTCTGTAAATGTAAGCATGAGGGCACCAAAGACTTTCTTATTGTGTACAACGCTTCGTTGTCATATAAACTTGATATATATATTTTAAGATGTCTTTTACGTAACCTGCAAAGCTGATAATGCTAGGTACGACCATTGACCGAAATAACAATTATTTCCTCGTGATAAATTTTGTCTTTTATCTTAATATCGAGATTGGGAAAAGATTTGTCTCTGAAGGTGATATGTTAAACCGAAGAATCATTAAACTTCAACATTCTACCAACCATTATGATCGTCATTAGATTGTGCTCTCCCGACACCATAACGTTTTACAATGACCTTCTTTTTCTTTTTCGTTTTTATTGACCCACTTTATGCGTAGTGTTGTGGTTCAGGCAATATACAATGTGCGTAATATTTATTTACACATCAAAGTCGACTGTTATGTAATTACTTACAATGCAAATGATTGTCGATAGTAATGCTATATAATAAAAAGTTGTTATTTTTACATTTAGGTTAAATGTTTTATATATGGCTTAAAATGTTAGATGTGCAGATGAGCGTAGTTAAATTTATATACAATGTACAACAGAGAACTAGCTAACTTATTATGAATAAACAATATCATATTTTACAATTACATTTATGAAATCACTCAAATGTTTCCTTAGATAATTTTTTTTATATTTCTTTCATATGGTTTGTTTATGTCTATATTAAAGTCTTGGTATTTGCCCTTACTCGCGTATACGTAAATATCGTTTTGGATATTCCAAGAAAAACAAGGTTTGTAATCTTCAAATTATGACTAATTAAATTATACAACGTAGACGATATTAAACATCGATTTTTCAATATTTTTACTTTTAAAATTTTATTGATAAATACCAAGAGCTTTAAGACTTGTGTATTAAGGCGCTTTAATTAATTAGTACAGCCGAGGGCCCTTATTCATTATATATCATATTCCTTTCAGCATGGTAAGTCATCTGTTTTTTTTTCTGATGAAATTAATGCTTTCGCCTACTATTATGGCCGCGAAAGCTTCATCGGACCCTGAGCTAGCTGATTCAGACTCCGCGAGCGCTATATATAAATTTTATTATATAAGGGAGAGGAGAGAGACGAGGGAAGAGGATTTAGAGAAGTTATCTATGCATTTGTCTATTAATGTACGTAAATAGCGTGGAAACGAATTTATTCTGGAACGACACACAAATTGTAAAAGGTTTAAGGAAATGTCGTGCAACGAATTGTTAATTATGGTACGGTTTACAAGTAAACGTTCTATTCATTGTTTCATTTCCGGTGTACCTATTATGTAACGAAACGAAGATGCAAAGGAGCCAGATTTTTGGCGATCTGGTAGATTGTTGATAATACCTCATTAATATTATTCGCTTCACACAACACAATGTCATAAAATTGTACAAGTTAGTACTGAATTAATCGATTACAAGAATTTTCTGGTAATAATATTATCTGAATATTAGTTATCATACATAAATCCGTTAAAGTATTTATTATCAAAAAGTAGCATCAAGTAAATACTATTTACTGTGATTTTTTGTTGACGTTTTAAGGATTCATTGTATTTTAATTCTTGCAAACGCAGACAGGCTTCTTGATAAAAATATAAACAAATATATGAATATTCTGTTAACTAATTTAATAACTTTTAGTAAATATGTAATACTTGACCTGTAAATATTAAAAATTAATATAAAAGCTGTTTTTTAATAAAATTCTCTTAGCGCGTTGAAGTTTCAGGTATTTTTTTAACCAGTTAAATAATGAAAAGAGCGAAACGTTCATCTGATGTAGCCGGTTAAGATAGTATACATACTATATTGTGCACTTCGCCTTAAGGTATAGGATGTTAAATCTCGTTACTCCAATAATTTTACATTAGCTACAGCCTCCTCTCAATCGAAACAGAATAATATTTTCCTTTTACTGTTTGGTGGCAGATATAGGATCTGTAGTTTTACTTACTTAGACAATTTCCAGAAACAAAAATCTACTAACAATAAATTACATTAAAGAAATATTGAAAACATTGCTTAGGAGAATTCTAATGAAGTGTTCCAAGATTGATTGTTGACTATTTTTCATTTAGAAATTAGTAATTGATAAATAAATTTTTGTTAAAAACCTTATCGGATGCGTTTCCGAGCAGCTGTGGCATGAGGAGTATTAGTATATTCTCTCATGTTTTGTTTGTGCGAAAGAAGTATAATTAAATAAGAATGAATAGTTAATTTTCTAAAGAAAATAAAAAATCTAAAAGTGAATAAATTTTTTTTTGTTTTTTGCGTAACAAATAAAGAGATAAACTTTAATAGATTAAGAGGAGTTGTATGAAAACATTGCATAGGTGCAAGTGGGGGAAGAAGATTAGTTAAAGTTGAGTAAGTAAGAAGTTGAGTTAGCTAAAACATTTAGTTAGGGAGAAGAAATATAAGTAAGATACAATTTAGACTGGAGAAGCACTTTAAATTACAAATTGTTCGTTTGCGTGTTTGAATTAATCAAAGTAGTTGCGACTGGTTTCGGCAATATTTGCAATTGGGACATCTTATTACGCGCACACCACACCTCTTTTACACAAATATTTAACACATTTTTTTGTACTAACGAACCTACATATACTATTATGTAATATAATAATATTAGGTTTTTCAATTATAACACAGTTCTCGAAGATCAGAATATTGGTCAATGTTTACTACGACGCAACATGATATATTCAAAATAATACTAGAGATTGCAGATTGTTATAGCAAAAAATTAACATGTCACAACAAGTAAATTTTTTGCTACAATAATCAGCTTCTATTACATATTTTTGTTTGATTATTCGATAAAGGTCTATTTAGATAACACATTTTGCTTTGTAACTAATGAAATTATTGGTATAAAGAGACCTAAGACCCTAAGGCTCAAGACGACTAGCACAATGTGGTGTTGTGTTTACTATCTTCACCAGCGCTACGTTGTTATGGGAGGGTGTATCACTTACCGACAGAGGAAGGACATATAGGCCTTGTAGAATAAAAAACGTATGAACAGTAATCTTGCGTATAATATTTATTCACTAATTTTTATTTTACTAGTTTTATAAAGTGTTTCGTTATTCAATATTAACGCCAGTAAAAGACATCAACGCAAGTTCTCACATGTACACTACTACAGCTAGATCAGTGATTCTCAACCACTGTGCCACGGCACTTTTGTGTGCCGCGAAATTCTAAAAGTGTGCTGCCAAATTTTAGATAATCCCTTAATAATAAATATACTGTTATTTTTGTAGTACCTATCTATCTTTACATATCATTTTGGCGAACATTTAAAATTATTATTATAAACTATTTTACGCTGTTTGTTTCAAGTTTTATATTTGTTTTAAGTTGTAAGTAAATAGTATTTAAGCTTATTTTTTCTTTGTGTGCCACCAAATTTTGAAATAGTTAAAAGTGTGCCGCAAAAAAAAACAGGTTGAGAATCACTGATCTAGATCATTAAAAAAGTTACTTGATAAATTAAACATTTTGTCTTTACCTAAGTAAGTTATTTTCATCGAAATTAAAATAGCTTATTTAAGTTTCTTGTATGCTTTAAACGGTTATTGTAGTATATTGATATCATATTTAGAAAAATAAATCTTGCCTTAAGGTTTAATCTATTTTTATTTTTACATTATTGCTTGTTTTTTTTAGTGTCTTTTATCGTATCGCGTCGTATAATAAAAAATAAGGTTGATCTGGTTTGTAATATTAAATGCTGAGCTGACGTTTAAAATGCACGGGTTATGGGAGGCTCAATGATTTACCTTTGTTGAGGTCTCAGACAGTATTATTTATAATGTATATAAGTATACGCATATACATTGGCCTGTACTTTCTCTGTGGACTTGTCGATGCGGTCTTCGCTTGCGTTTATGTGCATTATACGAAAGCTCACGAAACCGGTAAATCGTTATTTTTAGGTTAATAAGTCAATGTTATTGGTAACGAAATGAAAATCGAAAAATAAATGCAGTATGTAAGTGTGAATAAAAGTTGAAAAAGTATTGTGGTAGCAAATTGCTTAAGGCAGAAATTTCTACTAAATGTGTTCAATAATTTTATCTTGCATGACTTTTGTCGTCTGATTTTCTGGCAAATATTTTACCATAATACTATACTAGATATTTTAGATGTTAAATATTAATTTATTTTAATAATTTTAAAAACATCAAAACAGAGAAAATTGTGTAAATTACCTGTGAACTTGTATTATAAACGCTAAGTATTTCTTCTCTGGAGATTGTTATAAATTATTTAAAATAAAAGAATAGTTTCACCATGTTATTGGTACATATGTTAATTGTGATATTAACCTATAACTTTTGTTTATATCTGTAAATCGTTTTAAAAATTATAATTTACTTTCAATATTCATTCGCCAAGGCCTTCTGTCTTTCTCTTTATAAATTTAATATTATTTTATGATAAAAGTATATCGAAGTTATTTACTGACTATACATTAGTAGATTGTACGTTATTAACTTTCAAAATCCATGCAGTATTTGTGTCACGTATACTATTATACTATGAATTTTAAATCACATATCCATTGACAATTAATAAACGGACATTATCTTAACGATCGAAAGATATAAGGCCGATTGGTAGAGCTGAAAACCACTTTCATATTAGTTATCAATTAACTCGTAAATTCTGAGTGACCAAGTAATAGAAGTTAATAATTATATACGTCTATCAAACTTCGGTTACGAACAGACACCAATTATATAAAAATATAAGATAATTGTATACTAATTTTATAAAATTTAACATTACATGAAATGAGGATGTTATTGAGGATTTGTGATACAATATAATTTAGGTTTGAAATACGTATTAATCAAACAGAAAGTTTTAATAAATACCTTATTAATTCTGCTAATTTTCCATTAATTTTTACTTACAATCCTTGATGTGAGTAGAAAGTGAAAAAGTTTTACAAATATTTACGTTTACTCAGTGTCTGAATGTTTGTCTTTTTTTTTTTTTTTTAACGCGGGGGAATCCTTTTACGGACGTTCCGCCGGTGCCCTGGGTGGGCCCGGAGGGGTG
>DWLS01006504.1:0-11556 GCA_018246255.1 Pachliopta kotzebuea | reverse complement strand
GGACGAGTGTGTGCACATACGTTCGCGCGTACGTTTTTGCACCTAAATATATCCTGCGCACTGGACTGCTTCAGTTTTTCAGTTGTATAGCAAATGGTTGCTTGCATAATTCGCATAGTAAAATCTATGTTTAATTCGTTAACGCGGTATTCGGAATTCATCGAATATTGGGGTAACATTTGCATTCTTGAATGCGTCCCAAAACCCGTGAGCGGTGCTGTTATCAATTCCCCGAGCAACAAGTGGGCTATAATTCTGAAGCCGGCTGCAGTGCCGGTGCCACTTGCTGAACAGAACTTACGCTACTCCTTCAAAGGAACGACTACGTTGGATGGGGACATTTTAAAGATACCCGGAAGTAAGGTTTATTTTACTTGCCTGATCATTGAGATAATTATGAAATTTCTCTTTAATGATCTATGGTTTATACTAGAAGTATACTATAAATAAAAAGAATTATATTTTGGCATAATATGCAGGAGTAGTAAGAAGATTGATCTTAGCACTTAAGTCAATAGGAGCTCTGATTTCTTACTTACATAATGATAATAGTTTCAAATTGTGATGAAATTACTGGGGTAATAAGACTTTTTTAACTGATGGTAAATAATACCTATGCCCATAAGAACGTGGCGTTGGATAAAATGGTCTACATTGCACAACATTGCGCTCAACGCCTTGGGACATAAGTCCCTAGTTATCTCAATTATTTCACTACCTTACAGCTTTCCATGTATCCAGATATGGTTATCTGGTGATGAGGCGTTCACCCGATGCTAAGTGATACGATTATCACAGCGAGGTGCCGCAACATGGTCTCGTCTGTCGTCTAGAGACGTAAGTTGTTAAGTCTCGTTACCCCAATAATTTCACTAGCTTACAGCGCTCTCTCTCTAATGTTTGTGGGCAGCAACAAGGCTGCGGTGGAACTAGACTGTTTTCACCAACAGAGACCCACCACTAAAGAATTAACATCTTGTTTCAAAACACTATGTGATGTAGGGTTTATTATCCTTACTGGCAACAAATTATTAGATGATAGTGTTTTTTTACCATCAGGTCAATAGTCTGTACCCCTCTGCTTGTGTAAAATCATAATCTACCATTGTAATAAGTAACTTCTCGTCCCAGTATCAGTTTATAGTCTATACTAAGAGTGCAATTAGTAAAGTCGATATGAACAGTAACAAAATGTCGGCATGTACGTATTCGTTTTCTTTTCCTTATTGTTATGAAATTTGAATTTCTTCGAAACATTTCTCCGCCGGCGTCGCTCGGAGTGTAATCCTTGCATATTGTGTCGGTGAAATTCTTCGAAGTTCGCGTGTTTGTCTTATAAAGCAACTCGTTTCGCGTGTCCCGAAACGAAAATAATCAAGCTTGAATTAACTCCGAGAAAGTTCGTTTCGACTGTTTCATTACTTGTTAGATTTATTGTTGCTCATACCAACATAACATCGATTAAGTTTTCGTAAAGCATTAACAAACGTTTTAATTTCTTTTTAGTTACTAAAATACGTTTTTGAATGCCAAAACGTTGCAAAGAGCGGATTTAATGAATTGAGGCAAATGCCTCGTGGTTGACCACGAGAAGTTTAGAAGTTTAAGCAAAATGAATGTTTTATTTTTATAGATACCAAAATAGATTATTATTTTCTAGTTCATCTTTGGAAAACAGTGACGTTTAAAATTCATATCAGTAGTAAACACCTACCAATAAACGTATATACTTACTATATACTAGCAAATGTCATACACCATATGGACTAGTATTAGACGATGTATTAACGTATTTTAGTTATATACACATCAAATATCTATTGATAACACAATAAATAATTTCTCAGTGATTTTCAATCTGCGATCGGTATAATATCTGTAACTAAACCGGTGCGTTTTAAGCGTAGTGGTTTTTTTTCCAGCCAAATTACAGAGTACAGGGCATGTTCTAAACCGTGCATAATAGGGTTCCCATCTCCTCTGAAGACTAATGGTTATAAAATGAAAAAGCCCCACGGCGTCTTAAATTATTTTAATTGGCTGCAGTAGCTCCTCGGGACGCGTTTTTATTAGTAAACACACTGAAAGACACAAGTGTGACGTGTACAGGAGGAAGTTTTGTTAACTTCGTAATATCTTCTGATAGCTTCGTAAACTACGAATTGCTTCAGCGGAGATATAGATATACAATAACTCTTTCATCGACATATTTGTTTATATTTATAGCAGATATTTTCGGAAAGATTGGGTCCTCTCTACCTTATTTACATTTAAGTTCAATCAATAAGGATCAATAGTTCGTTGCTTGATCTAATTTCTCGGCGCTAGAGTTTTATGTCGTTGTAGGTTTTCTATAAAACTTTGTTACTCCCGACAGCGAAGAGTAATGCCGAACAAGCAAAAACAATTAACAAATTGATAAGCTCAAAACAATTTTCAATTAACTTCGCCGGGAGTGTTCGCCGTTTACAAATAACCGTCATTTATCAGAAATGCCTATGCAGTTTTTAACTTCTGATTCCTTTCAGGGCTGCCACGTTATATTAAATGCTATATATTCTGATTTATCTTAGTTAAAACATAATCATGTAAACAATTTACATTTGTATATTTGTCATAATTGTAATAAAACTATGATCAGATAGATACAACCAAACATAAAAAAGTGTAGGTGTAGTCATAAATAAACTACAGTCTAAATTGTTTCATTAAAACATATTGTCAAAAATTTTGTTTAAATTAAACCTAAAAAATCCTAGAGAAGTTAAAAGAAAATATATTTTTATTAATTTACTAAATTTCTCAATTCCAGAACGAAAGAGGGGTAGGCAAACATACACCCGGTACCAGACCCTCGAGCTGGAGAAGGAGTTTCACTTCAACCGGTACCTGACGCGGAGGAGAAGGATCGAGATCGCGCACGCCCTCTGCCTGACCGAGCGCCAGATCAAGATATGGTTCCAGAACCGGCGCATGAAGTGGAAGAAGGAGAACAAAACCAAAGGCGAGCCGGGATCCGGGGACGAGCCGGACAACATGAGCCCGCCCACTTCGCCGCAGTAGAACTCCATTAGAGAAGAACGCAGAAGCAATCGGTACGTTTCAGCTTCAGCGGACACAACACCGACAATTTATTTTCATACGACGCCGAACACGCCGGCAACTGAAGCCGAGCCGGCCCGGTGGCCGGAGTTACTACAACTTTAATTTGTATAAATTGTATGTTGGACTTTTCATGATAATATTACATAATAACTAATACGTAACTTAGTGACTTGGCATAAAGAGTAATGATAGTGTGATGAAGAGATTTTTACAGTTGTTAAGAATAAATTAATTTATAGAACAATCCCAATACCAATAATTACCAAAAAAAGAGCAGTGTTTAAATAATTAGTAGAACTGCATTGTTTATGTGATTTCATGTAGTTGGGTTATTATTTAAAAGTTGGACAAAATTTGCTATTTTGCGATCTATTCTTCTGCATGCTCCTGCTGAAGTGCTCGATTTTCGATCCAGTGTTTTATTGTTTTTTTTTAATTATTATTTGTTACCTTCTAATCAACAATTATCTAAACAACAAGTAAAATTAAATCAATATGAATTTATTATTTACTTCGAACACTTTGACGGGATGCGAATATTTCTTTTACTCCAATAAATCACAAAACCATAAGGACCTCTTATAATTAACCATTGATAAGAAGGCAATTAGAAATGATATTGTTATTATTTAATATATTAAAGTTTTATTTCTAATTAAGCTGTCAGAATGCTATTTTGTACATATAAAACACGGTAATATTTAGATTTTATAATTATGTACAATTGTTTTAGTGTGAATACTATTATTGAGATTAATTTTTTTCGGGAAAGAAAAACATCGATTGTTTCTTTGTTATTTTTATTTAAACGAATTGGGAACGAGTGTTCATTTTGCGAATTTTTTTTGCAGGTTTATATTGTTTAATTGAACTTTATACTTCTTAGAGGGAAGGCCAGTTTTTACAAGTGCAATGTATACGATTTTTCGAAGACAACATATACGTAAATAATTAATACTGATATTAAAGTAATACGAAATCTAATGTTATTAATGTAAAGTAAACACTAATGTCTCTTGGTATAATTTTATTAAATTCTTTTACGCGGACAAAAACGTCGTGCCATTTAATGGAGCTAAGAGTGGACAAAAATTTTTTCGATTCTAACTTAGTTGAAGGACGAGAACATAACGGAACGAGAGTTACCTTCGATTACTTAAATGTGACTTGATATTCATTATGTTGTATATTGGGGGGGAGGAGTGGGGTCGACGAGTGCACAGTATACCAAAGTTAGGAAATACACCGCTGGTTCCACGGCGTTCGGAGTACCTTCCGCATGTATGTAGCGTATTGGCATCGTTCGGTCACACCACGTCCCTCGGCGGACGGTTAACAAGACGTATTTTTATAAAATCATAACCCTAATGTAACTTATATACGTAAAAAAAAATTATCGAACTTTAAATATTTACATGTAACTCGATAGTTTTACGAGGTAAGAGCGACACTTGACGAGGTCTCGCTAGGAATCAGGAATTCCCATTATACTTATTTAGTGGTAATGTAATATATTTATTGTAAATTGTTTTTTCCTTACTCACACATAGTAAAGTAACTAGTAAATGTTTTGACTTAGAACTCTGTGAGCCCTCTCATCATTTACACATATATTTTGTGCTGTGCTCGTTTAAATAAGTGTAAATTGTAATAACTGTATATTGTCGATATTTACACGATAATTATTTATTGATTCGCTTAATTATAGGTCGGTTCGTTATTTTACTGTGTTCGTGAATAGTTCAGTCCCTGTCTGGCTGGGATGTTATTTTTTTTTTAATTTATGTAAAATTTGCTCAAACTCTCATTTTTTATGTTGTATCGTCTATTAGCAGTAAGATGATTTTACTCTTTTAATTCGTTCACATGTAATGTTCGAAAAATACAAAAAGCTAAATTTCCTGTACAATGTTTTAGACCCACACATAATTTTCTTCGGATCCCTTGCCAGATGGATTTTTTTCTAATTTAAACTTGATTTGTAAAGTTTAAAAATGATATGTAATTAAATTAATTGCAAACTTTACTATTAAGTTTTAATCTAAGTACTGACATCTGTCCTAAATTTTTCTAAAAAAAAAATCGGAATTAGGCCCGTAGAAGTTATATGAGAAAATCATTTTGAATTGTTTTATTTACCATTATGTCCTATCAATTCAAAATTTATGAAATATAACTATTATTAGTAACTTAATAAGATTAGACAAGACGATATTGTCATAAATATATAAATACGTGAAATTAATAAAGCATAATGATTGTACCGACAGATTTTTATTCAAATCCCATATTGTAATAAATTAAAAATCCTTACTAAATTTACTAATTTATTATAAAAAAATCATTACTCAGTTTTGCTTGGATCTAGTTATACATTATAACAATTAACTAGAGGATAAATATAAGAAAAATATATGATTTCTGTTGTCAATAATTTACTTGTATTTTGAGAAACATTTGCTTTGTTTTATTTATTTTCTATTTTGTTATCTGTTTGTAAAAATATAGTTTTTGTTAAATTATTTAATGTATGAAAATTGTTTATTATATGATTATTGCAATTTATTTAAGACAATTGTTAATATGAACTATGTATTATTTGTGATGTTAAGTGCTCCCAAAATTAGGTCCCAGATTGTTGAAAAGGTGCCTAGTGTATGACTGGTGTTTTGGTGAAGAATACCACAGTATCAACGTTTTTTTAATGATACAGTTATTATATGGAGATGTTGATCTATGAATTTTACCATTTTAATATTGATGTGTTGGGAAACTTATTCTCTGTTCGTATAATTTGTGTTGACTTAGAAACATCGACGCGGCCGTGTGTGATCCTTCGCTTTCCCCATAGATTGTGGGTCCTGATTTTCCATCGCAATACGTACCCCTAACGATGAAATAATGATTTCGCGTGATATGGGCACGGTTCCTTCCGTATCAGTCACGGCTGATTGGCCCCCGCCGCCCCCAAACAAATCTGGAAATTGCTTTTTTCTGTTTCAAAACACGAACAGGGTTATTTATAAGGCTAGGTGTG
Source organism: Pachliopta kotzebuea (assembly GCA_018246255.1). Taxonomy (NCBI): domain Eukaryota; kingdom Metazoa; phylum Arthropoda; class Insecta; order Lepidoptera; family Papilionidae; genus Pachliopta; species Pachliopta kotzebuea. The sequence goes on along the minus strand of DWLS01006504.1, from coordinate 5,414 downwards.
GCCGACGCTAACGACTTTTTAATAATCCCTCGTCTCCAATGAGCGCTGAAGGCGCACCATTATTCTCCACGTAAGGTGAACTAATGCGATTTTGACAAGTTTGAAATTGTTGTAATTATGGTTTGCGGGGTTTTAAATGGCCGCGTATTTATCTGTTGGACGTTTCAGTAATGCAATAGGCGCAGCGGAAGTTGTTCTTCAATTTTTTTTTATGTCGTACAAAGCCAATTTTCTTTATTATACCGCATTTCGCTCGTAATATATTTTTTGTCTTTCCTTAATTTCATCTAAATATTTCTTTTTATCACAGAAATACTTATGTATCTAATTTGATTTGTCGCAAATAAATGTTTGTGAGGAGAAGCAATTTGTTAATTTTATATAATACATGTATTCATTCATTGTATCCATTGTAGTATCACGAATGCGATTGATGGATCAAAGGGTCAGTGTAAATTGGTCAGTCAGTCATCCCGGGCCGCAATGACACCAAGTGTTATTTATGGGCCTCTCCTTCAATGTGTAGAACATTGCACTTGCTACAGATTGGGTTCACGGTCGCGATGAGATGGTAACTCTGTTTAGTACGTAGTACTTTGTATATTTATACGTAAAACATTTTTGAGCTTCAATTTTCATTTTTATAATAATATATAAAACACTTGAAATAGTTATATAGATGCAATTATGAAAGAGGTAAAAAACATACTATATTTTGAAAGTTATTATGATTAGCTATTATCAATTGTATTAATATCCCCATTACATAATAAAAGAAGATAGTGTTTGGCCAAAACAATAACTGTCGCTTATTATATATTAACAAAAAATTAACTAGCTGTTTTTTTAAGGTTTTCCAATTGTAAGATTAAAAAGAGAATATTACATAAGTCCTCATTTATTGCTTAATGTTATTTTGTTTAATTTATATACATGTACTATTTTTTCTATAACTTTACCAGATTAAAAATCAGAGTTTATGTTATGAAATCTAAAAGGTTCAAAACACAAAAAAGTACATTCGGAACGTTGGTGTGAAGATAAAGACATAAATCACCGGCGGTCTTCCTCGGCGACCTTGCCTCATAACGTTCAATTTTATTGACTGCAATAAACTAAAGCAATGGTTAAATCAACACGGCTGTATCGATATAAACACGTCGTTAATATAATCCCTCTCTTTCACACATACGTAATATCGCTTAGTCTGTAAGGGACGGTCGCGGCTACTCTTCATTTCGCTGATACTGAAAATAGTTTATGAGTACTAAGGCGTTTAGTTCCTGCCATTTGATTATGAGCTTTGATAGTGACGCATGCGGTCGGTTTTAGGTTGTTTTTCGTAATTTATGGGTTTTAAATGGATCCTTAAATCGCAATAACGATTTGTTTACAGATGCCCGTGTGCAGTCGGCGAAGCTTTTGTTGGAGGCTTTAATTTATTGTCATATCACGATGGCGCTTTTGATATATCGGCTTCGTGTTATTGTTATGAGAACTCTGTTTTATAGTTGATACGATAATTTTTAGGTTTAAAACGATGACGGTTTTTGAGGTTATAATCACAACTTTTAAAATAATTGTTAATGAAATTTTAAGGAATTTTAGTTACAAAGAATTTTTTTTTGGAATTGAAATGTTAAATTCAAAATTTGGCGCGCATAAGGACGCCATTTTGATCGAGGCGGGCCCCCTGTCGTCCCGCCTCCGCCCCACCCGTGCGCCAGCCACTCTGACGCAACCTAACTCATTTGTTAAAATGTACGGTGATCCATACAAGTTTTGGTGCGACATTTATATTAATTTATTATTACATTCTTATTATTCTGTTCATTGTAAATAGTTAACAAACAATAATAAACACCAGAAAAAACTATACACGAAATACCGAACTTTCAACATTATTTTAAGAATAACATTTTTACCGAATTTTAAAGTTCAGGTAAATTTTGAACGCGTATATATTTTGCTTTCTTTACAAGATAATGTTTTAAAACTATTCAATAGCAAATACCTAATTAGTTTAAATTTGGTTTAGTATATATGAAGATATTTTTTGTGTAAATTTAGAAGAATAAATTGCTTTTGTAAAGGGGAATGGGTCAATACAATATAAACTGAACTTTGGTAAACGGGTGAAGGGATGTTACACAGCACATAAAAAAATTGTGTTTGCTAATAACATTGAAGAAATTTTCACGTATAAACGCTTTTTATAGGAAATTATAATAAAAATTTCCTTTACTTTATTAACTTTTAATCCTCATCATTAGTATCTGCTACATATATACATAGTTGTCAATTTAAGCGATTGTCAATCTTCTCCATTGCTTGATTTTATTATGACTCTACTTGATTCTAGCTCGTTATTTTGTAACATTTATGAATATTTTCAGTCATATTTTAGTGTAAAAGTATAATTATAATAAATATATATTTGTTGATAAAAAAAAAACTTAAAATAAGCCATCTTTGCTTTATTCGACGAGCGAAACCTTTTTTTACTGGGTACTCAACGTTGCCGCATTTGAAGGTGATATTGACAGAAGATCGACTATCTCCTTTTTATATATGGTAAGTTATATATGTCTATCCTCTTTAATTAAGGTTTCTTAGTTCCTCGTCAAAGGTAACAGCCGTGGGGTGGCGGGGAGAGTTACGTCACGGCTTAACGAGAGGCACGTATGGGTACCTAGACATCGAGGTTTGTATAGACGCCTGGGGAAATTGAAAAAATTGCACGAAATTGTGATCTTGATTTCAATAGACAATTGAATTGAAATTGTTTACTTAACATTAATATACAAAAGTAATACTAAAGTATTAATTCCGTCATCTAAAGCAATAGCGTTACTGTTTGCTGATGATCAGAGATAACAAAATGGTGTTTAACTCACATTAAAATCTTTGCTAATCTAATATAAGAAATTAAAAATGGTGATACATAACATTTCCATAATAATGAGATGATATATGACACTTTACCAAACTACATGATGATCACTGCTTCGGCACATAACGTTACCGTAAGTATCGATATCAATACCAAAAACAGTCCGTCTAATCCAATTAGTACCACTTTAATGGTTTTACAGACAAAAAGTAATTTTGAAATAAATAGTAATGAGTACTCTCATATTAAAAACAGACTTACTGGTGATCTATACTGCTGGGGACCATTTAACCAAAGTGGCTATTTCTACTACCAATCTGTAATGTGCAACCGTACAGGTTTATTTTTAAAGAGCGCTGTAGGTATTGTAATTAATAAGACGAACACAGTATAGTATGGTGTTTATTATACTAAAAAGTGCCATATTATGATGGAGAGACATTTCACAAGCTATTACGTGAAGGTATTGCTAATTTCCTTAAAAAAAGAAGGCGTCATTAAAGAACAATATCTTAAAGTCTCTTAAAATTTGTCCAAATCCAATATATTGCAGCTAGTTATCCCGAACATAGCTCTGCTGCAACTTTTTCTTAGGTACTTAACATACAAGACTAGTAGGAAGATGGTTAAACTAATTTATTTAATGATCTTGATTAATAAAATCATAAATAAAAAAATTAACAAATTTTTTCACGAATTTGTGAAGTAAGAAATTTATCAAAAAGGTAACATAATAATTGAGGAAGTTGCCAGCAAAAATAGTTTTCATAATCCACATATTCTGTTTTAAGGTTTAGTAGTGTATATTTTATTTTAGTAAGGAACATAATAACATAGTCCGTGAGGTCCTGGTCTAGAAGTCTAGTATCCGATGGCCTGTATAAGGTCGTCAAAGACCAGCAGCATTAAACATCATCAAAGAATAGACTCACACGAGAAAATTTGTAGTCTTCTATATAATTTACTATTAAGCAGGATATAATATATAAGATAAACAATAAATATTTCTTTCGTCAACTATTTTTATGATTTGCGTTAATGTATATAATAGGGATAATTAGGTAAATAAAACTCCATAAGATTTCATAGTTTTATTAAAACTTTCCAAAACATTTTATTTTAAAGAAACTATTAATAACACAATTCTTATACTGTACCGACTATTTTGCTTTTTGGTTACAATATATATTTTACTTTTCTAAGGATAATATATCTATAAATATTAGATACAATAAAATTGAAAACATGTAATAATAAATATTTTAAGTGTATATAATAAATTTACTTAACACATTCATCTAAGTTATTGTTTAACAATTTTGCTATGATCTACACACTCATACATTTAGCATATAATTACATTTGCTATACATATAACAATATTTACAAAAGTTGAGGAGAAAACAGTAAATTTTATAATCTTAACGTTATTGTATACTTGTGCACACAAACATTCTGTACGAAATCACTATCAGCTTTTTGTTGTTGTTTTGTTGTAATGTTTGAAATTCAGAAGTCCGATGTTAATCTGATTTTCTGCAGCCGGAAACTTCTAATACATGAACTACGAACAAAATTAAGAAACTAATTAAAACAAGTAGTTTAAAGTAATCTGAGTAATGTGTATGTTTCATTATATAGATATATAACAATCATTGAGCCGTGTCATTACGAATTCTGTATCGGTAGGTATAGACAAGTGAAATCATTAACTGAGACAATTTAATCGTCATCAGGTGAGAGATAAATTGCTATGATTAATACGCTTCTGATGAGGTTGCGCTTTGCTTAATAACATACTTAAACTACTTTAATTACTCAAAATACCATTACTTAAATTGCGCTTATTTCAAAGTAAATTTGAAGAGGTATAATGTAATTAAAATTGTTTATCACTGCGTGAATTAAATTATTAGCGTTTTGATAATATTTTTATACTCGCATTCTGTACTTTATCATTCAGATAACTTAATTATTTAAAAAAGGTAGGAAACAGCTGATTTTATTTATATGAAAATTTAATGATAAATTAAAAAATTTACATACTTTTATTGTCATTGGTTATCGATGAAATTGGTTATTTGTGTAACATTCATGGTTAGTCATAAGACTTAAGTTTTTACATTTGGATATTAATGTGGTTAAAAAAGGGTTATATTATGAGTAAATTTATTCAAATTGTTTATACGAGAACTGTATGTAGGTATATGTAGTGTTACGCGACATTCCCGCCCGTCGGATATCCAGGAATAGCCCACCGCCGACGGACAACTCACAAGCGCCGCCAAAAATAAAGGAAACACAAAATAAAGGATTTCATAGATGCATTGTACGCTACATGAGTCGTCTGTCGTTGAAATTTTTTTTTTTTTTTTATAACATCTGAGAGGCAAACGAGCAAGACGGGTCACCTGATGGTGATTCACCGCCGCCCACGGTCACTTGCGATGCCAGTGCGTTGCCTACCCTTGAGATAACAATATGCTCTTTTCTTGAATAACCCAATGTCGCAGTTGTTGGG
>DWLS01006503.1:0-11556 GCA_018246255.1 Pachliopta kotzebuea | reverse complement strand
AGTTTTTAACACTAAACTTCACTACAGTTAGAAATTTTACAGGAGATCAATATCAGGTAAGTAGGGGGTCTACACAAAACGGAAACATGCCAAGGGGTCTGCGACACAAAAGTTTGGGGAAATTCTGCTTTATGCTTTTTTTTAACGTATGTATAGGTTAATGCTTGACCACGATCCCACGTTGTGTTAAGTGATGATGTGGTCTATGATGGTAAAGCGCATTAACTTAGCAAATGTCTATTCACTCTTTGAAGACGCCCACATCGTAATTGTATGAGAACACTGACGCCGGCAAGTTGTTCCACTCCTTAGCTGTTCTTATTAAAAACTAGGAGTCAAACCTCTTAATGCGTAAACTGGGGATGTTTACAACATAAGGATGGAGTCTTGTCGTTCGGTGATGAAAAGGATATGGGTGATAAAAATGGATCCATTTCCTAAATGGTATACGAATTGTACACATTTGCTGATTACATATATTTCCTGTAAGATATACATAGAGGACAGTTGGATGGGATCGTCTAAATCCACTGCAACGCTAATCAGTGCCGCTAAGAATTACTGAGAAAAAATTGATGTATCAAAGTGTTATAGGTTACCATCAGGTGAGACTTGCTCGCCTCCTCATCTAGTCAAATAAGAAAATAGATAGTACGTTTATGCACAGTCTAGGCGCGGGTGTGTGTGAGCTGCGATGGTACAAATGGTCATGGCTCAGTGTGTTTTTCACCTGGTTCAGGTGAATATTGATTTTCAGCCACCGTCAGCATATAAACTGTAATCCGTGCAGTAATCACGCAAAAAGATTCTCAACAGATATTTAGTACAAAAGGCAAAAAGTGAGATTAAATTTAGGGTCTTTTTTTTTTTAACGCGTGGGAATCCTTTTACGGACGTTCCGCCGGTGCCCTGGGTGGGGATGTGTGGGACTCGGCCTGGGCGACCCCTACCCAGTAAATCTACCGCGAAAGCGATCAGCCGTTATGAATGGGATGCCCCGGATCTGTCAGCGACAGGGCACCCCAACGACCGGCAGAGACCAGACTTCTCCGGCTGTTAGAGAATTCCCGACGACGCCGAAGCGTTGACGGGACCAGGTGCCCAACCTGGTCCGCTTCGGGTTACGAGGGCAGCAAGAGGAGGCGTTGATACCGCCTCCTGCGCACCCCGACTCGCAGCTTGCGGAGGGAGGAAGCCTATCCTCCCTGGCCCGCTCGTCGGCCTCCTTCTTGGACATGACTGTCTCGCAGAAGGAGGCCACTGCCGTCCAGGACCTGTCACTCGCGAGCATCGTGCGAACGAGACTCGGGAGCGACAGGTCCACTCCACCGATAGCAGATGCCAGATCGTGGCGCTGCACGGCCCATCTCGGAAATTTAGGGTCTTAACGTGTCAGGAAGAAATGCATTGTTTTTGTAGCAGATACGATTTTAAATGTTTTTTAAAGACAAATAGAATTACATTTTCGCACAGGAGGAGGGTAAGTCGTTGTAACACTTTGTGGCTTGATGTCGGAAACTGCCAGCGAACGAAACTGATTTGTTTTTATAGTAAGACAAATACTTGCGCGTAATTCTAGAATGATTCTCTTTTTAAAGGATGCAGAAAATTTTTTAATATAAATATTCTCATTCATAATAATATATATGTTTTTTTTTTTTCGGTTGATGACGATGCTTTCGGCCAGTATTATGGCGGATCCGTACTCCGCGAGCTGAAAAGTATATACATATATAAATTATATAGTATGAGGGAGGCGAGGGAAGAGGATTTGGGGAAGGATGTATGTATGTATGTAATGTTATTGTTCTGTTGGTCAGAGTGTGAGGTGGTCGTGCGGCGAGTGCGCCCGGTGCTCTGCTTGCGGCGCCCGCGGGCAGTGGGCGGCGCGTTGCGGCGCGTGCGCGCGTCACGCTCACCCGCGCTGCCGACCACCTCCCTGCCGATGCCGCGCTCCATCCGCCCAGGACAATAGGTGACCACCGATACATACCTCACATTAAAACATACCTCACATTAAAACATACCTCACAATAATACATACTTTACAATAAAACTATTTTATTTATTTGGCTTTTCTCACAGTAAATGTCTATTTGTGTTTGTATGCAACAATTTTATAATATTTATTAAATATAATAAAATTTTACAACTATTATGTTAGTTTTAAAGCGCTATTACACCACTACTTAAGTTATCTGCTCAATCTTAAGGTAGACTGGGAGAGAATGCCTTTTGGCATTAAGTCCACCTTTTTGTACATCTATGTGTGCAAATAAAGTTCTTAAATAAATAAATAAAACATACCTTACAATAATACATACTTTACAATAAAACTGTTTTATTTATTTATTGGACTTTTCTCACAGTAAATGTCTATTTGTGTTTGTATGCAACAATTCATTACTTTTATAATATTTATTAAATATAATAAAATTTAATAACTATTATGTTAGTTTTAAAGCGCTATTGCACCACTACTTAAGTTCTCTGCTCAATCCTAAGGTAGAATGGGAGAGAATGCCTTTTAGCATTAAGTCCACCTTTTTGTACCACTATGTGTGCAAATAAAGTTTTTTTTTTATTTATTTATTGTACACACGAAAAAAAAGAAAAACAGAAAAATATACATAAATACATTGATGAAAGTATAAAAGGTGAGCTTAACCCTTAAAGAGTTTTCTTCCAGCAGAACTGTGAAGAAAGTAAATTAGTGTAAAATATAGAGCAGGCAGTTGTATACAATACAATAGAAGGGAATATAATTAGGAATAAAGATAAGAGATTCGGAAATGTTATTACATAATATATTAACAAAGAATATTTATTTATAAATAAATAGAAGTAAAATGAAAACCTTTGATAAATTACTGAAAACGAAAATATATCACAATAATCAAATATATAAAAATTGCTTATCTGAGTAACGCTGTTTCACTCACTGTCAATTTAGCGTTACATCTATATCGGTATCAAAATTTTGGGCAAATTCCGGTTGGTCAATCAGATCCGGAAGCACACAATTTTTTTTTGACTTGGAACACTTTTACTTCAATAAAGATATCAAAAACATGCACTGTTAAAGTACTTGGTGGACTTTCAGCACCACTTCCGGTTGGCCGGCCGGAACCGGATATGGCTAAAAATCATTTCCGTGCCTACTTCAATATCAATGCTAAGTTTAATTCCAGTCGGCTTTATTGTTTGGCCAGGGCGCGACAACATCGAAATTTGGACATACATAAACACATACATACTTGACTAAATTATAGTCAATGGAAAGTTGACAATAAAGTATAAAAAAACTAATAACTACTTTGAATAGAAAATGATAAAATGAACGCCGATTTTAAAGAAGATTTTTAATATTTTATTTATACACAACTTTTGTTATAAAAGAAAATTTCTTGGTTATGAAAGGTTTAAGCATCAAATTGAGAATTTTGCTTTGTTGATTCGCTATGAGTAAAATTTGGCACAAGATTTTCAGAAACACCTTTGGTGCCTTTTGTTTTTTGTATTAAAATAAAGTGACTTTTAAATTATTTAGGTATAAGTATTGGTAGATATCGATACAAACGAATAAGTTTTCGGTCCACAGATCTGCAATGAGTGGCACGCCGAAGAAGAGGAAGCAGAAGGCGTCGACGCGGGCGACGGAGTCGGAGGACGATCCCTCGGATGGTAATGAATCGCCGGCGTACGCCCGCCTCCCGCCCGAACAGAGAATGTCGAAGGAGAAACAAAAGTTTTTTAGATTCTCCGCGTTCAACCTCGTGAAGCGGCGCCGGTGCAGAGGCTCTTCCAGCGAGTGGGAAGGCTGGGAAGGTCGCTCCCGTTGGGGCGGGGTAAGGGTCACTAGGGTGCAGAGGGTGGAGCTGCGATTAGAGAGGCGACCCGAGACGCCCTCTGACGCTGATGAGTCCTCTACAGATTCAGAATCCCCGGAGCCTCCTTTATTGCGCACCTTGCAAGCTTACGCGCCCTCTGTACCCCCGCCGAAGCCTCCCGCGCCTACAATTTTTGAACGACTTGCGACAGATACGGGATCAGACGGAGTATGGGGCTTCGCCGCCGAAGCTCAGAAGCAACGCGAAAAAGCTTTACCTGTGTCCAGTCCTCGCGACCAAGCTCTTGCTTCCCCTCGTCCGAACGTACAACACGAGAGCAACAATTTATCGCAGTCTCCTGAAACCGAGGGCACTAATCCGCGCCGACGGCGCAGTAGATGCGGGGACCGGTTACTAACGACTCTGTTCGATGGCCTCTCCGAGTTCTATTCTGTGCGGACCGCCACTCGTTCTCAATCGCGACATCGCCCCGAAAGGAGCCAGAACAACGAGGATAATAGACAGGTCCTTAAAGAAACTCGAAGCACTTTTAAAAGATATCAGGCGACGCTAAAACGAGACGAACCGGATACACGAAAACCGAGCCCGACGAGGCCTAAGAAAAGTCCCGTAAGAGTAGCGAGTCCCAAAGAGGTCGTGAGAGCATACGAGAGGCCCGCTGTGAGCGCGTCGCAGCTGGTGAGGAGTGCGGCGATGAGCAAAGAGTGCATTTCGGCGGAGGAGGCCGATAAACTTTACAGAGGGCTCGCGATGGCGGCTCGGCAAGCTGGCGGAGATCGGCCGGCCACCAATCAGACGGGTAAGATCGGTTCGTGAGGTGCGGTGAAAGTGTCGTGGTGGATCTGACCGTCTCGCTCTGATTGATGGCCGGCGCTCCACCGTCTCTCGCGCTCGTTCGCTTTTGTTTCTCTTCCGAATCTCTGTTCGGTGCCGGGTGAGTGAGACCGAATGTTCGGTGCGCAGTTCTCTCCAGTCGGACACCGAGCGCCGATGACAAACCATTTGTTATTCGGGTGTCGGCAGTATCCACACATGCACTTTCGCTCGCGCTTCTGTCCGTCGGAGCGATATTTGTACAAGCTTTCGTGTGCGTATTCCCTCTCCCCCCCCCTCTTGTTCTGTTCCTTGTGTATGAACTGATTACGGTGACGCCAGGAGGGTAGGTAATTTTTCTATTACCTTAACAAACGCTTGCATTTGAGTACGGGTATTTCCAAAGAAAAATATTGTGTTTATTGATAATTAAGTCGAAAGTATCTCTAAACAATTATTTAAAAAAATTTTGAGATTCGGGTGTTTCTGAAGTGATTAATTCAAACAGACGATAAATTTAATGGCACACCGTAGTCCGGTTTATTATTTGTAATCATCTCTTTCCATATTGCTTGGCTAAGGAAAATCAACTGCAAAGAACAAATGTAAAATGAAGTTGTCATTTGATATTCCAGATGGTATGCGGCTACCGGCGGGGGTTACGGAGGCGGATGCGGAACTTTTCGCTCAGGCGCGGTGTAGCGCGGGTGCAGCGCCCGGTTCGGAGCCCGAGACAACGCCGGCCACGCCGGGCGCTGCCCCTCCCGCGCCACGGTGTCCATCCGCCATAGAATTTGGACAGTGGGAGATCGAAACTTGGTACTCCAGCCCATTCCCGCAGGAGTATGCGAGGTATTCCTTATTTTATTACATTAACTTATTACATAAAAATGTAAAATTGTTTTAATATATCAATGACATTCTTTGAAGAGTGAAATTTATTAGCTAAAAAATATTTTTTAGCCTTAAATTGTAAAAGGCTTTATGTTTGATATGGTATATTTAAAAATAAAAATTGTTTAAAATTTCAGGTTACCAAAACTATTCCTTTGCGAGTTTTGTCTAAAGTACGCAAAAAGTCGGGCGGTACTGATGCGGCATCTCGACAAGTGCCTTTGGCGGCACCCACCTGCAACAGAGATTTATCGTTGTGGTGACATTTCAGTCTTCGAAGTGGACGGGAACGCCAACAAAATCTACTGTCAGAACCTGTGTCTACTGGCGAAACTGTTCCTAGATCATAAGACGCTGTACTACGACGTGGAACCATTTCTGTTCTATGTACTGACTAAGAATGACAGCAAAGGATGTCATTTAGTTGGCTACTTTTCTAAAGAAAAGCATTGTCAGCAAAAGTACAATGTGTCCTGTATTATGACAATGCCTCAATACCAGCGGCAAGGATATGGAAGGTTCCTCATCCATTTTAGTGAGTGGTGGAATCTTTTTTCATATATATATAAAATAAGAAATATTTATTAAATATATTAAAGTATTTTATGTTTTCACAAACCCTCATTGTCAATCTCTTTTCTCAGGTTATTTATTGTCAAAAGAAGAAGGGCAGCCAGGCACACCAGAAAAGCCTTTGTCAGATCTAGGAAGAGTTTCATATCATGCGTATTGGAAATCGGTGATTCTCGAATATCTTCATGACCACAAAGACAAACCGTTTACATTTGAAGATATTGCATTTACAACTGGAATGCATATGAATGACATAGCTATTACCTTCCAGTTGCTAGGTTTTGTCAGATATGTGCCCAATAATGACACTATGAAATTAGGTATCTGTGTAGATTGGAACAGAGTAGACAATCATGCAAAGAAATTGAAAAGCAAACCCAGATTAGAAATTGATCCTGAATGCTTAAGGTGGACTCCACTTCTAGCACCAACAGTGAATCCATTCAGATCACCAGATGAAGCATCAGGTGACCAGGAAACTGAGAATGATGAAACAGAAATGAAAACAGAAAGCGAAGATACTGCAACAGAATCTGAAGCTCCCTCTACTAAATTAGATGTGAATTCTAAATCTGAAAAGGAATTGGAACCTGTTGAAGTGACATCTTCTGGTAGGAGACGGACAAGGCCACTTAAGTACAGTGAATCGACGTATCAGACTACCCCTGCCATTAACGACAGTACGCGAAAGAGAAAACGAGATCTCAACAGTAAAATTTTGGAAACTAATAATGATGAAGAGAAAATTAACGATAACAGTATGCCTAGAAGAGCTAGAAGTAAAAGTGTTGCGCGCCGATCTTTGCGAGCTGCTCACATTGAACACAATGAAAATAACGTAGTTCAAAGGAACAGACGGCGTAGTGTCAAAGAACCTTCATATGTATCTGACAGCCAAGAGAGCCAAGAAAGTGTTGACACTGAAATTAACCATACTCCAGTTGTTAATGCTATAAAGGCCAAAACGAAAAGAAAATTGGCTTGGAGAGGCAGACAAACCAAGCGGCAGAAGGTCAATAAATCCACTAACCTTAGAAGTAGCTCACCTGAGATCAAGAAAACTAAAGTTGATGATAGCATTAAGAAAGATCAAGACTTTGAAACAAATAATTCTCAAGAACAAACAAACAATATTCTATCTAGTGCTATTGAAAAACAAGATCTTGCAGCGAAGACACAATTAGAGGATAAAACAGAAGATAAAGCCAAGAACTCTGATGCTAGCTCTGAAGATTCTTCTGGAGAAGCTGATGACGAGATGGATGTGGAAGAAGCTGAAGATAGGCACAGCATCCCGAGTAAACCTGCCACACCAAGACATATAGAAGACAATAGTACTGATAATCATACAAGTGATATGGAACTTGACAGCATTCATATGGACTCTCCTAAATCTATTGCTGAGAAAAATCAAGTAATTAATGAAACATCTACAACTGCTGATATATCTGTGCAAGAAGATAAAAGTAATATCAAAGACAACCAAGAAGCTTCTAAATTAACTCCACTTGTTGTAGATCCTAAAGAAATTAACAATGAACAGAAAGATGATTCAAGTAAAGCCATGGAAATCAGAAACGGGGAAATTCTTGAGCCACTTAAGCCGCCTACTTTGGATGATAAGGACACTATAGTAATTTCTGAATCTGATGATAACAATAGTCAGAGTTGTCCATTGCCTTCCCCTAAACCTAATAACATAATACCCACTCCACTTTCAAATGATGTCAAGTCCAAAGAGTTCACTGAGAGTTCCAGTCCTGTAAAAATTTTACCAGTTGTATCAACAGAAAACGCTCACATAGTTTTAGATGCAAAAATACCAGACAATGCGCTCAGCAGCAGGCCTCCTGTCGACCTTATCGTTCCAAAAGTTCATCAGATTGAAACAATAGTTGTTGAAGCAGAATCAGATAATTCTACTTCACCATCAACAATTTCGCCAAAGAAAGTTGATAATTCTGTGATCAATGAAGTAAAACAGAAACAACCAGATGAGGAAAACAAAGAAATGGTTACTGATCAGAAAAAATGTGAGGTCAGGAAAGAGACTGTCATACAACACCAAGTTATAGAAGAAAGTAAATTACCAGAGAAGAAGTCTCCCAATAAAATTGAGAGTATAATACAAAACCTAGATCCAAACAGAGATGTGATGAACACCATGAAGAAACCGGATCCTCCAAAATTGGATACATTTGTAGACATGGAAATACGAAATAAACTTCAAACACCAATGATTAGTAAAGAAAGTGAACTGCCCTTCAGGAATGATACAGGCTTGAGAAAAGATGAAATTGTTATTTCTAGAAATATCATTGAAACTAGCATGCATGCTTATCAAAATTCTGTAAGCAATTCAATGACAATTCAACCAATTAATTCATACCTAACTAATAGACCGATTGTGAGTAAGGAATCGCAGGGTGTCCAGACCGATAAGATCTCGCTTAAAGCCAATGAACAAAATCGTATCATAAACAATATGCCTGATACTCCCATCGTAAGCAAGTGCACGACAAAGTTAGAAGTACCGCATCCCATAACCTCTCCAGTAATAAACCCTGTTATTCCTAAAATTCCGAATGTAACTGAAATAAATTTCTTACCGCGCTGCCAGAGCGCTAACGCAGCTGTGAACTTGGGCTTGGAAAGGTCGGATCTGGAAACAAATTTCACAAATAGCAACCCAATGCAGAATGCTTTGGGTTCTGCCATGAGCATTATCCATGCCAATGCACAAGATGTCAAAAACGACGTCAATCAGAAGCCAAGGGAAAAGAGTAAATTGCGCGATGTAAGAGTGAATTCTGCACACAGTAAACTCGAGAAAACTGATAAGAAAACAACAAAAAACGAAACTCCTAGGAGTACGCCAGAGCTGAAGATGTTTTTTCCGGAGCAAAACGTCAACGCGCGTAAACCGGAAACATCGGTACCTATAAACGTTATTAATACAGTGTCCGTTACGAGTAAAGTTGAAACAAAACCCGCCAATGAAACGCCGAAGAAACAAGATTTTTTTAAGAAAGAAAAGTCTAATACCGGTAAATGCGATTCTAAGAACAGTTCAGCCAAACACGACAAAGTCTGCTCGGTTCAACTCAATTTAAAGGCTGATCAAAATGATTTAAATAAAATGTTGCCAAAGTTTAAATATGACAATGAGCTCGTTCCAAAGGCTGATTATACAATGAATCAGATACCAAATTATCACACTACTCATCCTCAGTATCAGTGGTCGGCGTGGGATCCCAGACTTCAGGGCACCTGGGATCCTAACAGATTTTTAGATATGAAAAACAACGACAAGAACTATTTGGACAAATTTCAGGGTTTCAATCTTCCTCATTTAGATCAAATGCAAAAGTCACCTCAGAAACTCCCCAAATATGATCAAAAAGATTTCCACAATTTTGCATATGGAGCTTTACCAAGCGGGATTTATGGTACCACTAGTTTGCCGCACTTTAAAGAGACCAAGGCGCCGACGTCGAAATCCGAGTGCGCACAAAAGAACGAGTGTAAACCAAGTAAACAGTCAAAAACGACAACAGCGTGCCAGACACAGTGCGAGACGAAGAAGTCACAGGCGCAGGCGCATTCAGCAGCCGAGGCACAGTTGAAGCAGATCATGCAAAGACAAGTGAACAAGCAGCAGGATGTAGTCACGAGTTGTGCTGAATTCCGGCAGCAAAGTCCGCAGATCATGACGTCGCCGGGTTGCAAGACACCATTCAACCAGAATGGGCCGTGTGGGCAGGAGAAGACTGAAATAGAAAAGAAGTCGAGGCACCAATCGAAAAAGGAGGAATCTCCTAAAGACTCGAGTAAAGAAGAGATGTGCGAAGCTGTCAGTCCTGCCCTGCAATCGATGGGTGTCTATACTCCAGACTCGACAAGTAATTCAGTGCACTCTGTACAGTATCCAGCTTGTGAACTGGATGTGAGCCAATTAGGTTTAGAGTCCCCGACCAGTATAGGTTCAGATCTGGCGTCTCCGTGCTCCATGATGCACATGCACCCTGTTCCCAGCCCGCAGTACCCTCATTCGTCGATACACATACCGTCCATCATGACTCAAACAAACCAGCCTACTAAGCAGCAGAAGATTAACAATCGAAACAGGTAAGTATCTTAAAATAAATACGATTTTTAGACATTCATGGGTAGGTTTAACACTAGATTTACCAGCTGTTTAACTATACCTATTTCAACCAAAACCTAATATATTTGTTATGAATATATATAAAATATTATACAGTACATATAATTATTTTTTTAGTTAAGCTACAAAAGTGATGATATCATTACAAAAAGAAGAATATTTCATATGGAAATAATTTATATTGAACTTGCAGGAGCAGTCAATTTGACTGGTCTGGTAAATCTAGTGTTAATTAAGTTATGCATACTGCAAAGACTAACAATAAGCGAAGCTAAACACTAGACTAGTGTTTATCAACCTTGATCCCATGTCTCACTTGAGAAAAACATTTTTTTTTGTTCTCTCAGACCTAGTGATTTTCTTCCAATGCTCCCTAAAAACCAAAAATACTACGAAATGTAATCATTTATGTTAGCTATTTTTTAAAAGGATTCAGATTATTCTCCTAAACGACAGAATTGTCCCCTTGGGAAACACTGCTTTAGACACTCACTGTACATGAAAAACTACACTACGCATTGCTAAAAGAAAATAGACACCTACTAGGTACATTACCTGTTCCCAAGCGTACTCAGCATACCAGAAGTGCAAATGAAAACAGATTAATGAGGGCAAGATCTAACAATGTGTACGGGGAAAACAAACCTACAACATGTTACCTGAAATTTATAACAACTTACCGACAGCAAGGAGACTCTACAAGAAAAAAATTTCTAGGAGAAAATTAATAGATTACTTCCGAAAATAGAAATAAGTATTTATATATTTATGTAACAAAGTATGTGTATATGTATAAATATTATATATTATGATTGTAACAGTAAGACGTGCAACGCAGAGACAAACCCACACGGTTTAATGGCTTTGTAGCATTTGTTTGTAATAAAAAACCAAAAGTAGTAATAAATAATAATAATAAAAAAAAAATAATAGATGTACATTTTACTTAGTTTATGAGGCGGGTTCAATTTCTACTGTGCTTCAGATTTCACAGCTTACTGTTTTACATTAATATGAAGTATAACTTAATATGAGAAGGGCCAATCCAATCTATTTTAAAAACTCATCAACAGATTCTACTATAGTCTACATAATTTACTAATTCATGTACAATATAGAACAGGAAATAATTATTAACCCATTACTAGAGGCTGACGTAGTAATACGTCATTTTTGTTCGAAATCCAGTAGCCGCTGACGTAATAATACGTCATTTCTTATTCAAAATCCAGTAGCCGCTGACGTAATAATACGTCA
>DWLS01006502.1:0-11556 GCA_018246255.1 Pachliopta kotzebuea | reverse complement strand
GTTTCCGTTACCGCAGACCGTCTAAGTAGGTATCACCGTAGCTCCTATTGTAGTCGATAAATAGCACTTTGCAAAAATTACTATAATAGAGTATGAAAGGTGTATGCTAGTAAATTATTGAAGTAACCAGACTTAACATCTTATGTCTCAAGACGACGACTATACTATTGTAGTGGAAGTTTGGCATTCAGTAGAAGAAAACTATTCAGTTCTTTAGCAATTCTTTCTAATTAATAGTATTTAAAAACGGTCCACTCCTCTATATCGTGATACTATATTTCATCGGCTTTCTACTAAGAAATTGTTTTTTAAGATTTTGTCATCTAAGATCTTGAAAACTTTAACTATTAACAAATGCCGCGTTGTTACAAGCGTATCACTTACTATCAGATGAACGCCATACTCGTCTCGTCAGCTCGTAAAGTAAAAAATATAAGTAGTAAACTATTTATACACGTAAAGCTATGAAGGAATAATTACTGGGAATTAACATTTTTTATAATAATTTACTCTATATACTATTTTTTTAATATTTCTTTTGTTGTTGTTGAATAAAAAAATAAACTACAGTAGTCTCAACGTTATAAGACATAAGGTGTTAAGTTTCGTAACTGCAGTAATATCACTAGCTGCAACACTCTTCAAACTGGAACACAGTAATGTTTGGGGGTAGAAATAGGAGCTGCGGTGGTACCTACCTAGAAAGTCCTACCATCCTGACTGTTCATTATTATGAGCAGGAGTATCAGTTATCAGCAGGTTAAAAGATGAATAAAAGAAATTACACGGTAACTTTACAAGTATCCACCATCACCAGGTGGTCACCGTGTACCACAATTCAGGAGTACTAATAGATCATTTCGTTACAAACTGTACGTCGACAGCCGGTTGGAATCTTCTAATTAATAAGACTCGTAATTAATCACTCGACGTCAGCAGCCAGGAGTTGAAGGTCAGGGTAACGGGCGAACTTAATAAGATTAAGCGGAAAATTCAATTAGTATCACTTAGTCTACGTCGTTCGATGAGAATCTATTGATCTATTCGCAGATGTTCAACCAACTGCTGGTGGTAGGTCTTCAGTTTTGTTTCCTCTTATCCCTCTGTGTTTTAGGTAAGATTTTTTTTTTATTATTTTATATCCTTTTCTTTCTTCTTTTCTCCATTTCTTCATGCTGTATGAACATAGCGATATCATAGTACTGTTTGTCGGCAGCAATAAAACCTGGTGGTATTTAAGTTTCCGACAACAGAGACCTACAACCAAGTAGTGCATACTATCTTAACCCGCGCTACTATATAGGTAAGCGTATCACCATCAGGTGAATATAATAAAAAGGAACCTTGGGTATCAAGACGAGCACCGGTGAGTTCCGCAGGTGATCCCGATGCCTTCTACAATGCACCAAGGATGACCAACAAGGGGGTTCTAGTGGGTATAAATTCCACATAAACCTGACTTCTCCCTCAAGAAGCAGAGTATCTTTTGAATGTTCCCCTTGCGACAAAAAAAGTATCAAGACGAATGGAATATAGTGTTGTGGAGTGCGTGTATTGTTCAATTTATGTTCAGTTAGTATAACACCAACTAATAAATTGCGTGGATATAAACATTAAATAAAATTTCTAGTGTTGTGTACACATCCTAAGTACTATCAGATTAACATGATGGGCTCCAGGTTTACCTTATAATAGAATTATTATTAAATGTGTTTCTTTTCTAGTTTTCGTTGGGTTTTTGTTTGTTTCTTACTAAACCGGAAGTGGTGTTATATACCTATTGAAGTATATTATAGATTTTCTAATAGAAGGAGGTAACGTAAAGACGGGGGTTAGGGGTCCCCACATAACAACTCACGTTACCCAAACCAACCTTGGCCAAGCCAAATTGGGCCAGTGTGGGAGGCAGCCCAAATCCTCCACTATTGGTGGAGGCCTACGTCCAGCAGTGGACAATCGGCTGATGATGAGGCAATGTTGAATTTACGAGAAAAAAAATTAAACAACAATATTTTATGGCATCTATTTATTGAAATTCGTAATACATTAAACGTTTTATAGTAACGATGAAATAAATAATGTTATTATCAAATTTATAACAATAATCAAATAACAAACGGCTAGAGCGAGTGACCGTAGAGTTCACGCAGGTTCAAGTGACATATAAATAACTAAAGTACTAAGTTATTGATCTCAGATCTTTGGCTTAATACTGTCTAGGTATTATCGGATTTTGCCGACATAATCAAAATGTTCAAATTTAAAGTAATTAGATATAATTACCAGTAATGAGGTATAATATTCGTGACGACCGAAACTATGTAGTCGTATATATTATTATAGTTTTGAGGTCCTGATCGTCTAGTCTCTTTAAATATAAGAGCTGCATAATCTAGAATCCGAAAGAGGTTCTATAACACAAATGATTATTATTAAATATCTCCTGTTACCGAAACTATTACAGTAACTCGCTCTAAATAAACTTTTTCAGCGATAACATACTAAGAAAGGTACAATAGATAAATAAATATATATGTATGATAAAAATTGAAGATTGTGTTATATATCACACGTGTGCATTTAGACGGAGAAGTTAAGAAATTTTTAATATAAACTTTTTCTTAATATATACCTCTTTGGTTAAATTTCAAGCGAAGGTTTCAGGTGAGATTTAAAAGGTTTAGTTATAAATAGAAATTATTTTTCTGGACCAAAAACCCTTTGAATTTAATATTGAATGGTATATTTAATTTTTGTACGTTTTATTATTAATCAATAATATAACAATCAACGAAAGATTTGGGCAAATATCAATTATATTTATTTATTAATACTTAGTTATATCAAATGAAATAGAGAAAAAAATATATAAGACATATACATTATACAAAAACCTTTCAGAATGTGGAGAGAAAAAAAAATATTTGATACACTTAGATACGTCTAAATGCACCATTATAATAAATTATTTTATTATAATCTTAATGGTGATAATGATATTATCTGTGGATAGATTTAGCGGTACTTGAAGATTGAAATTGTTGTTTCATTGCAAATTATTAATCGATTAATTACAAACAGCCTGAATTAAGCTTATAATTGCAATGATAACGTTTTAACACTATAAACAATAATAATAATTACCTTATATCAAGAACATCGAGGAAGGCAACATCACAATCTGTGCGTATAAGATGATATATATACCTTAACACGAACATGCAAATACTTACTAACAGAGTTCCATTCCAAATAAAAAATTGCCGTTTCTTTTTTTGACAAATGACATTGTAGTATTTATTGCCAGCATTAAATTGTCAAATCAAAGACAATAAGAAAAAACAAATAAATCATGAACTTTTTTTATAAATTTTTAATTTCATCGAAGTTAAATCTTAATAACTATTCCAAACTGACGTGAGAATATTTTACTGCCACAGATTAATAATAAAGTAATTTATAAATGAATTAATTATTTATCTAAACATAGCCTTTTAACTACGACGTAGTTTATTTATATTTAAATAACTAAATCTAATTGGAACTCTCAAAAATATTTATCTTGAAAATTTTTATTAAGCTAATAGTTACTTCATAAAAATTACATTCAGTTTTTATATGTTTTAAATCTGAAATGGCAACTGTAGAGTTTATTTATGAAATTAATTTATTATCGTCATTAATGTGTTAATTTAGCTTTAACAATATTCTTCTTAGTTAGAAAATTAAGTGTATCTGCGGAAACGGTATAACCTGTCATAGACTTTACGTGTGATGCGTTGTGATAAAGTGAGAAATATTGTATGTAAATGATAATGTGACGTCACAAAACAATAAGAAACATTTTTGGCACTTTCTTAATTATCCGATTTTGTTGTTGAATTTATATAGGAAGCATTTTTTATTTATAAACAAAGCAAATATTATTGTATGGACGAGTGTTTGTCAATTCCATAGACTCGTCTGTGTCATAAGTGACTTTCCTTCGGAGAGGACTACATCCAGCAATGGACTGCCGCAGGCTGATGATGATAGGCTCGTCGATAAGACAACAAAATAAATACTGTGCTATACTATTATGCCAACAATTTAAATGATTCACATTGTTGGGTTTTTGGGGAACAAATCCTCAAAATAATAATCACGTTCCTCATTAATATCCATTATCTGCCGATAGATGTCTATAGCTGGAAATAAGTCTCCTCAAGGACCTCTGTACTTGTATGTATTTTATAAATGTTACTTAAGTTTGTCGTCGATTAAAATTATTATAATAAAACAATGAGACTAAGTCGTCATAGCTTAGTGGTTTAAACGACTGCCTTCCACTCCGAAGGTACCGGGTTTGAACCCGACCTTCACCAATGAATTCTTCAATTTATGTGCAGTTACTATAACAACTAATATCACGTGATTTAAGACATGTACTGAGACTTGGTACTTGTGTCGCAAAGAGATGAGGATAATGTAGTGGGGTGTTTTGATCGTAATTAGCGCTACGGTATGATACAGATAATCAATTATAATGACGTCGGATCTAAAGGAAAAAAATAATTTAAGCTACGTATTTTATAACAAAAAATTCCTTTATCATCAAAGAGTACACATTACTGCCAATTTTTATGGTTATTGGTCCAATGGTTTATAATCAAATAAGTATCTCATGTGATGAATTACAAAAATATTTTAAAAAATAAAAGATATATATATTTTGTGATTTGTTGGAACCCGTAGTTTATGTAATAATAAAAAAAATATATACATATGACAATTTTATTATACAGTGTATGGAAGAAATGTGTGGAGTTATTGTTTACCTTATAACAATGATTTTATTGAACAATTATTGCTATATAAATTTTATATGCACGAAGTATTAAAACGTGTTTGAGAGTTAACGCTCTAAAATTTTAATAAATTCAAACTTTGCCTCTAATTATTTAGATTTTAAAATTCATTTACTTTTTTTTTTATTAAAATACTTCACTATAATATTGGTCTTTACTAAAACTTTAACACTATACCGAGGGTGTGTCGAACGAGTTCGCTAGAAACATGCAAAACTTTAGATACGTACAGGAATGAGCAACATTTTCAATGTACAAATTACTAATTTTTACTAATTGTTTATATTACAAAGGGCTTATTTAAATAGACAGCCCTCTCAACGTTCCCACTGATGGGACTAGGGCCTTCTCGTAACGAGAAAGACAAGGCTTTGCACCACTCTGTCCTAGTGCGGGGTGGATATAGAGCTTTTATATAACAAACTAATTTAATAGTTTATAACATTTAAATGACAGTACTAAATTTGGTGTTATTCGTATTTCAGGTCAATTATGAGGTTTCATTAAACTATAAAGTAATTTTAAATTAAAATAAAGTATGAATTACTATCACGTCGTCCTAGTAAACGTTACTTACGTCCATTTAAGGATGATTGAATAATTTTGCAAATTAATCAAGTAATCATTAACTACAATGCATTTCAGAAAGTAACCTTAAGTATATTTTTAAATAGTTAAAAATATTTTTTTTTAAATAAAGTTTCATTAAGATATTTAAATAAGTCTTCATGTGTATTTTTGTTTGTATTCTTCATACACACAAAATGAAATATATGAAGAGAATAATTTATTATTATTTTAATTAGATCATTGCTAGTCTAATATACATAGTTTTTTCTTAAAATTAGAAAGAAACAACATCTAAAGAAGACAAATAAATGATTGCAACAACAGCAGTAAATCACCAGTTCGCTTTCATACTCGCCTTTAGTTATTAATAACTATTATTTATGTAACGTCTCATACTTTACTACTAAGATCACAAAGTTCATTGACTATATAACTACACGTAGTTTAATTTTTTTTTAATTCAATTTAAATACTTATTAAACATTCGCCAAATCCTTTAAAGCGTTAATTCAATCCAATTTCACGAAATGTCTAAGAAAATGAATCCAGGATAATTAATTTGAATATCCTATTTCCCGTGTATCGAAATTTGAAGGCTTTTGTCTACAGCTAATAGAAATTCTTAGTCTTTATCACAAAGACTAGGTCTTTTAGTGTTTATTAATTCTGTGGTCTGATGAGATAAATCATCAAAAGGGATATGGAGAATGTTGTACTAATGATTACAATGCGTATAAACCGTCGATTCGTCTTATTTCAAACTTCACCTGAAAAACAAGAAACATTAGAACGAATAATATTTAATTAGTATTTAAACTCTTCTGCAAACTGAACAAATAACATATAATAAATTTCCGGATGAGTAAAGACTGGAGTCGTCAAGAGCTGTTAGTTTAAAGACAAAAGGAGAGTGTAACAAATAAAGAAAATTGGTCTTCCTTATGAAAAACGATGAATAAAAGTAAAAAATAGAATGATAAATATAAAGTATGGAAGAAAGAACGAGTGAATGGAAACATAATGACAGAAAATTTAAATAATAATAAAAATAATGTTAACGAGCCTTGATCAACACTGAACAAGGGACAGAAGATAAAAAAAATGTAAAGCTACGAGAGAAATAAATAAATAAAATGATTGATTTAATGTCACACAACATTCTCTTCCAGACAACCTTTAAGGTTTTGAAGCGAATAAAAAAATTACATAATAATTACTTATGTATTCGTATATCAATATACATCATATATATGCATAAAAAATTAGAAATTCATTGATTGCAAAGTCCATTGAACTTTTTTTATTTCATAATGCTGTGAAATATGCAAATCATTCATCTGAAGATGAGTGATATGCTTGTTCATAATATAGCACTGGTTAAGATGTATACAGCACTACATTGCGCTCGTCGTGAGACGTAAGGTTAAGTCTTATTACCCCAGTAACCTCACTAGCTATAGCGCCAACTTTGAAGATATAATATATATAGCATATATATGCATTTCTTATTTTTTATGATGTATGAAAAAGAACAAGATCACTTGATTGTAAGTGATACGCTTTAATAATTCGCGCTAGTTAAGTTGATATACACAATACCATATGCTCAAAGCTTTAAAATATTAGATATTAAGTCTCGTTACCCCAGTAACTTTACTAGAATACAGACTTTAATGTGTTCTGATTTGACTACCCTTCAAACCAGAACACAGTAAAGTCTGCACAGTACTATTTATCAGCTGCAATAGGAGCTGAGGTGGTAACTATCTAGACGGTCTCCGGAACAGAGACCTATCTCTGTAATTTCAATAATAAGCCGGAACCGGAACACAGCGATAAGATGAAGCTTACCAGGTGTACAGCTCCTCATCCTTCCACGTATCTCAGTCCAGGTTACCGCCGTTCCGCAATCCGGCCTTCGTCTCAGGCGGAACTTGTTTCCTGAAGCAATCGTCTAGGAAAGATGACATCGTGCGGTAGAGGTGAAGCCGGACTCCGGACAGACTGTGACCTTCGTCCGGGTAAATCTGATGGAAGAAGTATTCAAAGATCAAGAATATGACAATGAAAGCCATAGGATAGTAATAGTAATAACATTCAAAGTAGAAATCCAATAGGTCTTTTTTGTAGGTAGATTTCTCGGAGACTATAGACGTAGATACTATCGCAGCGTCTATTTCTACCACCAAATATTTACATTCTGGTTTAAAAGGCGTTGTAGCTAGTAAAATTACCGCAGTAATAACTCCTAACATCTTGTCTTGGTGACGAGGATTATGTGATGCAATATTTATCGTCCTAACTAACGCTACCTTTAATTTACCAATAAGTGAATTTTCTTCTAGTTCAACGCTTTGTAGCGTAAGATCTTCTATGTCGATCAGTATACCTCTTCCGGTTGATGATAGAGATGATGATGATGATTATACAAAACAATGAAGAAAATTTTATTAGAACAAATCTAATGTTAAATGTTTATGATGAATGAAGACGTGAGTCGCCGCATATTATTTAAATATTTCAAGTTGGTAGTAGAGAAGGTTATAGAGGAAAGTAAAAGTAGGCGGCAAACTTAAAATGAAAGACAAGAGATAAAAGGTAAATGTAAAAACAAGAGTGAAAGAAAAATAGAAAGTATGAAAGTGAGAAAAATAAGGAAAGCAAATAGAGAGTACAGAGAAAGTAAAGCCAAGAAAGTAAACTGATCCTTACCACGAAGGGAAAAAAAATATATTAAATAAGATATAGAAATGATGTCGATAATATTAAATAAAAAAAACCTACGAAATTACTGAGTAAAAATTACTTTACTTAATCCGTATAAAATAATGCTTAAATTGTATACTTAGTTAAAACTTTTCGTATTACCTTTTTTTTAAGTTAAAAAGCCTCTGGACTGAGGCCATCCAAGTTGATGCCTCTCACAGATAAGAGTACTAGAGGTCTTTGTTCTAATATAAATGCTATAAAGTGCTGTATATATAATTAGATTGTCTAAATTTTTTAACCTGGCAGATGTCTGACTACTAAATTGCTAAATTAGGGTTTCAAAAAATCTTACCACTAACCTTAGTACAATTTGGTATGCACCACGGAAACGGCAAAAGCCTTTTAGTAATAGACAAAATGATCTTTTTCATCAGCCGATAGATGTTCACTGTTGGACGTAGACCTCCTCTAATAGTGGAAGGATTTGGGCCGTTTCCCTCCACGCTAGCTTAATGCAGATCGTTGGGGAGTCAGAACCTTATTTATTGATCAGCAGGGTGCGTCACGAGGAGGTGATTTTGGTTTGGGTCCCGTGAGATGTTGTGTGAGACCTTACACCTCCAAAGTAATCACAGATAATGGTTGATCTATTTAAGTCACCTGCTGTCGGAACATGCTGCCCTGTTCGGAGAGTGAGCGTGCGAGTGCCATAGTTTGCTGGATGTGGACGTTGTCATCAGCCGTTCCATGCACCAACAGCAGCATCTTGTCGTGCAACGCGGCGGCCTGCTTGGTCACATCCGCGTCTGCGTAGCCGCGGTAATTCCCCGTGGCATTGGGGAATCCCATGTATCGTTCGGCATACGCCGACGCTGTACGAATCGACTAATTAAATTGTAACATGGTCTGAGAAGGTCAGAGAACATATACTCGTGACTTCTAGTAGTAACTAATTAAGATTTTTTATTGTTAAGACATCAAAATGTTTGCAAATAAACTGTAGTGGCATACAAAGTAAAACCCTGTGGTATTAATATGAAACTATTTTGCTTTTTGAATTTAATACAGCTATTTAGAGATTATCATAAAATTAATATTTTAAAAAATGTATATTATTGTATAAACAACCAATCAGTTTCCTAATAATATTTTCTTTCACAGGGAGATCAAAATTTAGAAAATTGGAGCTACTCACCGTAGTACCGCCAACGCACAATGGGTGTTAGCACAACACCACAATGAAAGACGTTTAATGGGCTGGCCAGAGCTAATGCGGCTAGGAACCCGCCGTGTGCCTGGCCCCACACCGCCACGCGGCGAGCGTCGATGAAATGGAGGGAGTCGCGGAGGTACCTATTAAACATACACAACGTAGAGATTATATGAAGTTTGGGAATTGAACTTTATAACAGATAATGTTTGTTTCATGTACATCTGTATGTAAAACGGGTCAGATGGGTCTGTACCCATCTGACCCGTTTTACATTAATGCCATTGCGAAGATAACAGAAGAGTTCCGCCGGACTCGTATCCACTAAAAACGGTATCTTGCCTAACCAAAGGAACTACTTCAAAGACACACACGGATGTATGATTATCATAAGGATAGGTAGACACACTTATAACCACATATTTTCAATCCAAAGAAATTCAGATACCAGCGATTTGCCAAGTCCGGTCTCATACTGGCGAGTTTTGATGTGATCAAGAAAATTACAAGCTGCGATGAACAAGTCGATTATTGTGAAATCCCACACAATCTTCTTTTACCTACATTACTATATGTATCTCCAACGAAGTTTACTGCTATGTTTGATCATTACTTCTATCTTCATTATCAGTTGACTATTTTGTTTTGGATACGAGGATATATGCTACGTTCACTTACTCAGCAACTTCAAGTTGGTCCGCCAGTTCCACTGTTCCCAGACGTCTGTGAAGAGTATGGTGGGCGGCTAGGCCCCGTCCACCAGCTCCGCGGGCATCTACCGTTGCGAGAACCGCTCCGGCTCCAGCGGCTACGGAGCCAAAGTCCAAATTCCACTGCTCAGTGACGAGCTGAGTACCTGGTGCTCCATGCCTAAACCAAAATAAAACCTTGTTTAATATAAAAAAATCTTACCACCAATCAAGTTCCTCAATTGCCTCTGAAATGTAACTAATGACAAGATGACTGCACCCAGGAAGCAGATTTAATTCTTCAGGATCATCATCATCAATAGCCTGCTGCAGTCTACTGCTGGATTGGCCTCTCCCAAGAGACGCCACTAATCAGTTCATACTCATTTAAATTTTTGAAAAACATGTATATAATTTTACTCACACTTTAAGTACTAAAGGATACTTTGTCACCTCGTCCTCCCTCAAGCCTGGCGGCAGCATAAGTCTAACTCGGGCCGCGTGGCCACTTGACAGCTGGACTGAGAACGTTCTAGGAGTTGGTAAAGCTATCGTGGATAACCGCTCCTATTCAGAAACAATGCTAAATATTATTACTGAAACAACATACACATATACAAGTTGAAATATTTAGATATACACTTTATTATAAACTAAGCAGATAATCATGTTAATTTGAGGTACTTTAAAAAAATATTTTCGTAAAGTGCCGAGCGAAACGTTTACTGGATAATAAGTGACTATATATTATTGTAAGGACCTTTTTTTTTAATGCTTAATGATATACTTGTCCAAAACAACGAGGCGCTTTCTAAGATGGTACACAAAGTACCATGTTACACCATCTCATTTATATTTAGGTTATCAAGTCTTATTACCCTAGTAATTTCACTAGCATACAGCACTCATCAAACCGGAACACAGTAATGTTTGCATGTTACTATTTGGCGGTAGAAATATGAACTGCGGTATCTACCTAGACGGTCTCCGGCAACGGAGACCTACCAACAGCAAAATTCACAATTCCTTGACATAAATGTTGCGTTAAAATTGTACTACCCTTAAAAGTCTGTAGTAACTAAAGAATTTAATTAATGTTAATAAAATTAACCTTGACAGCAGTGTTGTTTTCTAGATGCATAAGCAGCCTGGGTTCCGGTAAAGCGATCTTGTGTAAGCTTGAAGTGGGCACTCCGGGCCCGAGGCACTCCAGTACGAAATACGCGGACGTCGGGCTGAAATGCGCCTCGTAGTAAAGGCACGGTAGGTTCTGAGGTAGACCTTCTGTAAACGGAAACTAATATAAGAACATGCATTTCTCTGATTACACTGTTAACTCCGCACACACCTCCCACTAGTGGGTCGAACAACTGGTCAAAGAGGGAAATCACTGAAAGTGAAGAAAACGATAACACTGCAGAGGACGCTTTGAAGCTAATACATTGCTTTATTTATTTTTTTTTTTTGATATGCTCTTTTATTCCTCGGACTATTGTCGGAGACCTTGTTTGCTTATCATATACTTGTTTGT
>DWLS01006501.1:0-11557 GCA_018246255.1 Pachliopta kotzebuea | reverse complement strand
GTCTAGTCTAAGTTTCGTCTTGTCTTGTCTTGTCTAAGTTTTGTCTTGCCTAAATTTTGTCTTGTCTTGTCTTGTCTACATCCATGAAGTGCTCAAATATTACTAGGTCTCCATAAAGCATGTAATTACTAAATTACTGCAGTAATAATCTCGCGTTAAAATCTACTACAATAATACGCCGTCATGTGAACTTTCTTTCAAGAGCCTCTTTGTTGTTTATCGGAAATCGTATCGTTGTATGGAATTATTTTTATTAACATAATAGTTTATATGTTTTTCATCATACAATCTGCAGTTATGTCCGCTTTATATGTTTATGATGTTGAAAGCCTAACATTTAATCGAAAGCTGTTGTTACCACGTAGCAGCGAACGACTGCTTTGAATTTAAACAACTTGTTAAGTTTATTGCAAATAGAATACTGAACCTGTGTATGTTAGTGATTTAACATAACAATTTTGTTATCAATCATATTGATTTCAACTTATTTTATAGTTTATAATATGTATAGCTATATACTATACAAATATAGTTCGTTCACTTGATCATAAGTTGATATTTGAAAATACTTTCAGTAGTAAACCACAATTTTTCAGAGAGAAATAGTATCAAAACAAATACAAAGATTTCCACCATACACTATAATAACAACGTATATTCACAACCTTATAACAAAACTAAAACTCCGGAGAACTTACAAGCTACATAATGTATTAAAACAACGAACAAGTTAGATTACATACACCTATTGCTCTTAAATAACCATCTAAATAACATTGTAGCGAAACTTCGCTTGGAGTTGGGCGTGTTCAGACAACAAGACTCAACTATTTTCATATATGCAAGCTAAAAACTTAAACAAAAGGCTGCTCCGCTAAGAAACTGTAAAGGAGGAGGCCGAAAGAAGTATTCATAGCGCGAGCGGAAAATCAGATACGATTCATTAACGTAACGAGCTTTTAATATTTAACGCCCGCTTTGATTGGAAGCGATGAAAGTGTCTGCTGAAGTGCTTTAAGAAGACTTTTGACGCGCTGCGACGCCGGCGGCACAGTCTTGAGTGTTCTCACCTTCCCACTACTCTCTCCCACTACATGCTGAAATTTTATATGAAAATTACAATTATGTAATAAAAACGGAAAAGTAATCGGAATACACATCAAAGGAATGTAAGAAAATAAATAAATTTATATCTGAATGAGGCCATTAAAAATGATAAAAGAAATTGCTTTTCATAGAACGGTTGAAAGCTTCAAAATAACAGCTAAAAATTATTTCATCGAGCGCCCCTCGGAGCGGTTCCGAAAGGGTTGAAACCTCAAGGGAGGTGTCGAATCATTCAAACGAACTTACTAACACTCTCCCCAGTTTTATGCAGCCGATTCGCTGGTTCTAAGGCACTAACTTAAGCGATATTTCCATTTGATTCCAAACAATAATCACTGAAAGAACGTAACTTGTATATAAAAAATCAGAAATTATTCAGTTGATTTATGTATATATTTGTATTTAAACAAAAAGTAAATGTTAGTTGCTTCAAATAAATTTAAGTGTTTTTTTACTCTCTTATTAACTTTTTTACGTACTACATTACTAATGTACATGAAAATATCTTTTAAGATACACATTTTTATTTTTTAATGTTACCAGGTGATAAGACGAGCAAGACACATACTAGATTTGATACTATCGACCATAACATGACACTGGTTAAGATGGTATACACAGCACCAAATTGCGCTCATCGAATTATCACGTTAGTTGTTAATTCTCTTTACCCTAATAATTTCATTAGCACACAGCACCGTTCAAACTGAAACACAGTAATGTTTACATATTACCATTTGACAGTAGAAATAGTTGTCTACCACCAGTAATATAATTTAATTGAACATAGTTATAACATATATAAATATGTTAATGAATGGGGGGTAATTTTGATTTTACTTCTTCCAGCTGTTTTATTTAAGTTACCTGTGAGGTTGCTGCCTATGATTTTATTATGAATAGACATATAACCTTTGAGAAATAAACAAAATAGCGAATATTGTCAATTTGCTAGTTATTCGCTCGAATTCTATAAATTAAAAGAGAATCGTCAATACCGCGTCTGTGCTGAATATTACAAAACTGCAATTTCCGTATCAGCGGCTTATAAATAAATAATGCACGTCGGCGTATTCCGTATTCACGCATTATACGCGCATACCGGCGGTACTTAGACACGTTTGCATAATTTAACAGTGGTTACCAGCCGTTATAATCAATATTTTAAGTAGTTATTATTGGATATTATGCGTTATATTTACTACTTTCCTTTTTAACTAAAGAT
Organism: Pachliopta kotzebuea; assembly: GCA_018246255.1. Classification (NCBI taxonomy): domain Eukaryota; kingdom Metazoa; phylum Arthropoda; class Insecta; order Lepidoptera; family Papilionidae; genus Pachliopta; species Pachliopta kotzebuea. The sequence continues at coordinate 9,225 of DWLS01006501.1, read as the reverse complement.
AACTATCGACAAATTTAATTATACGCCAAAAAATTTTTCGACGACTCTATCATTTAAAATCGATCGTTGTATGTTAGATTTATTTCGTTAGAACTATTATTTGTTAATATACTAGAGAAGAAGTTTGGTATTTTTATATAAAATACGTTATATGTTGAAACAAATTATCATAGTTTTAATTATTTTGATTGGTGTAATATTATTATTTTGAACCAAGTTTAATATGTGTAAACTGTAACTGTAGGAAACTGCAACGAAAGATAGGTATAATTTCCATACATAATCCAAAATCAGCGTATATTAAAGACCATGAGTATATACTGAAATATTCTTTTTGTTATAGGCCTAAGTCTAACTTTCAGAAACTGTTATGTATTAACTTATGTTTAATTACATGCACCATACTTATTATATACTGACGTTAATATATAATCATTTCGCCCTTTAATCATTCTCCAAAATTATTCGCCTTCAATTAATTTTCATTGATATAAACTAAAATATATTTCTAAATAACTTTTATTTTTCTGTTCGATAAGACGACTAGTTGAGTAAGGCGTTCACTTAATAGTAAGTGATACATAACTATAGCACCAAATTCTGCTAGTCTCCTTGAGACATTTTAAATTTCGTTGCCCCAGTAATTTCCCCTTCAAACCGGAACACAGTAATGTTTGCCTGGTACTATTAGGAGGTAGAAATAGGAATAGGAGTGGTATCTACATATACATTCGTCTTCGACAAGGGAGACCTTTTCTTATAGCGGGGGAAATTTTCAAAAGATACCCTGCTTCTGAGGAGAAGTCAGGGTTATGTGTGATTTATACCCACTATGTGGTCATCCTCAGTGCATTGCGTAAGGCTCCGAGATCTCTTAAGGAACTCACCGGTGCATCCCTGCACTGCTGTTGAGCACATAACGGAGAACTGTTGCTCTCCCCAGTATAGACAGTATGCTACGACAAAGGAGATCTACTGTCAATAAATATTAAAGGATATCTTATCGTATTATAAACTGAATTTTTCTAACAAAATATCAGTTAAACTTGAATCTGCTTTCACGATGTGTTAACATTTGCCCGTAGCCACATTCCTACAAAAGCTAAATAACGGAAAGGATCTAGTCAGCTTAAACGCAAATATCGTTTCCCATTCAAATGTACGGGCACTGTATCGCTGGGAGTATAATTTCCTGTACTGAAATATTTATAACGTGGCCCGTACCAGCACCAGGTACTATTCGCCGGTACGCCCGTACTGAAATCTACGAGGCTGAGACTGCTAGGAGGCGAGTTATGGAAATAGCTTCAGCGAACATTGAACACCTTTTCTACGATATTGAGGTTTATACCGGCGCGGTGTGCACATGTAGAGCAAAAGTTAAACCAAAATTATTACATCCTATGTTATACTTACCTTTTTTTGTCGTGGGGGAAATCTTCAAAAGCTACTCTGGGGGAATTCAGAGTTATATGGGATTTATACCCACTAAAACCCCATCAATGGTCATCCTCAGTGCGTTGCGGAATGCCACGGAATCTCCTATGGAACTCACCGATGCCTCCCTGCACTGCTGAGCACATCCCGGTGAAAGCTGTTACTTCCCCAGCATAAGCAGTATGCTACGACAAAATACGAGACCACTTCATACTTGTCGTCCGCCCCGGGGTCACTTAATGGGCAGAGAAGGCCCCCACCCTCAAAGGCCACGAACCCACAAAACCCTTTCCGCCTCCTTCTACGTGTTATTCTTACATAAGGTAGACAATATCTATTACGAAATTTTAATACATAATTTTAAATAAAATTTTTAATAAACTTGTCGACTTATATCTCCAGATCTAATTAAAAATAAAAGCAAGCCAAAAACACGATGTATGAGTCATCCTATTATACAGGTCTTCATTACCTTATAAGACAGCAATAGCTGAAAAAGCCTAGAAGCTAATTTGCATACTTTGGATACAAAAGTAATAAGTTCAATTCTTAATGAATTTTTTTTTTTGCTTTTCCGCCCATTCCACAGTGCTAACTTTGACTTTTGTTATTTTCATTAACCAAATTAGCTATAGACTGTATCACGGATTTCGCGTAACCTTATCCTTTACTTTAATTTATCCTGAAAGAGGATTCAAAGCTCTTCCAGTTTAAGAGTTGCAAGCGATACTGAGTATTTAAGTTAGCGCAGGGATCTCTTTTACGCTAATGAAATCAGGTGATAGAGCCTAAAAATAAAATAATTACTTTTGTTAGTATTTACATCATATACACATATCCAGAAAAGTATACCTACAACAAAAAAGATATAGATTTAACTAGTTGAGGAGACGTTCATCTGATGATGTACGACACACCTCATTACAGTGTGGTAGTAGTTGGCATGTTTACACAGGACCACATTGCACTCGAAGTCAAATATTTTCTAAATCTCATCACCGTAATAATTTCACTATCTATAGAAACCTTCGAATCGGAAATAACTTTGATTATTAATGAGTAGTACGACTTAGTTACAAAAGACGAAAAATTTTCTTTTCCGTATGAAACAAGTAACAACATAAAGTTAATTAAAGAAGATGAGATTGCCAAAATTCGCAACTAAATTATTAGAAAATAATCTAATTACGATTTCATTTTCAAATCTCTTAATGAATTAGAAAGATGCGAACAAGTTTCCAACCTTCTGTTTTAGCTCCAAGACAAATTTCTTTACGTTTAAGTGAAAGGTAACTAATTTCTAAAATCAACTATTATTCATTATTAGTTTCATAATAAGCAAATAAAGATTTAGATGTTTTAAACTAAACAATTAAGATACTAAATTGTTATCAACTTTATCAATAATATGACTTCGTTGATGTGAATTTTGTTTAACAGCTTTTGCCGTGTAAACTTTTTAGTGCACATACCTACCGCTATCCATTTCTTCAGTTCAGTTCAGTTTTTACGTAAAAATTGATACTTCGACAGTAAAAGCGAGCATTTGCGTATATTCAGCGTCCTCTGTTACCGTACACTGATATAAAACACAGCTTGTCATGTCTACTGTCTTCGTTTTACCTCGTTTTTATGCAATAAAGCGTGTCATAACATTTTTATAGTTGAAGACGAGCCATAAAACGACTTTAGTGCACTCATTCGGAAAGCCGTAATGATAGAGAGGGACGGAAACATTTAGATTCATATTACGTTTATTCACTTAAAGTTTATTTAATCTTAAAGTTGTGCTCATAGAATTACCTTTGCCAAAAAAGGACATAAAAAGGGATTCATCAAAAAGTTATCTACCACAAAAAAGTAATAAAGGTAGGTAGTAAAAAAAAAGGTTTTTAGTCGCTCATCGAATACATTATACTTTTAGTACATTAAATTTATAAGATACTACGCAAAACGTCAATTAATTTGTTACAATATAAAAGTGTGCAATTATAACCAATAGTGGAATCACCAGACGGTATTCACAGATTGTAATCAACCCTTAGCACGGAGCTATCGTGGGGGCCCATTAGGAGCTATTTATTTATTCAGTGATTCGTGAACGCGAGCTGTTGGAATGGAAACATTGCTGTCTCAGCAGACATTGCATTGTAATGCCTTCAATTAGCACTGAGAGAAAGATGCGGTTGTGGCGTATTGGTAAAAGGTAGCGGGAAAGGTACATGAATAACTAATCGTATCCGTGCAGGATTTACAATGATGATGTTGATACTGAATTCTATCATCAATATGGGATAGCTATGGTTTCGTGACGCATATGTACTCTACAAAGATCGCTTAGGAAGCTACCATCGATATTATTTCAACCGACACACAGTAAAACCCAAACTTGAAGCGGATTATACGTAAAGTGTGACCAGGAGTATTACTCATGAAGTTGATGTCCTGTTCTTTTCCTCGCAGTTTTGAGTTCAAAATAATACAAATCCTCTTTTATACAATCTATGTGCTTTAAACTATAAATAATTGAGGAAAAAAAAATCATATTGGTTATTTTATACCTCATTTTCACATTAGTTAATGATAATAAATTGGAAGGTTAAGTAATCTCGCCCAGAATACTCTGATTCTTATGTTGATAGTTCACATATAGCGATGCTATTACTGTAGTATATTTTAAATATGTTGGTAGTAGCGATCATTATAAAACTCTAGATGAGGACCTGGAATGGAAACAGATTTTTTTTATTAGTTAAGTTTTTTTTAAGAGTAATTCCCCGCAATCGCCTGTCACTCTCGTAACAATCTCAGAGCCCTCGTAATTGGCGTCCGTTCATCGGCGCTGCAGTCGCTGGCTTTTAAAGCGTCAACGCGAAAATCGCTTTCCAATTAGAAAAAAACAAAGACGTGGAAATGCTTCCGGACGGGCCGCTGGTAGCAGCAAGTGTACCGAGAAACGACGCTTACACCATTTGCATAATTACATTCAACCAAGTAAAAACATCTATTTCAATAAATGCGGAGCGAAAACATTTTTTTCAAGAACCATTCTCACAATTTCAGTATACAACGAAATTGCTAGTGATAAGTTTTAACTTTTCTTTCTTTTGTTAACATACTGTAATAGTGCTTGGTACAACTTTTCAATTTAATCTTCAAAAGTAAGTATTGACTTAAAGTTTGTATTTATTACTACAATGACCAATTTTAGAAATTGCATTTGCCAACAGAAACTTAAATCTTATTTGCCCGTTAAAATTTTTACGGTTTGTAATAGCTTTTCTCATAATAACGGAGCTTAAGTTAGAATGTTTACACAGTACCAGTTGAGCTAATACTCAATAGTTATTTATTTCCTTTACTCCAGACTTCACTAGATTTCTTTTGCCACCAATCCGATTGTACTGTTTTTTTAGTAGCAGAAATAATCTTACAATGATTTGTATCTATTCGTTCACAGACATCAAAGTCTCGTAGAATCACTATTACACGATATTCACGTACAGCTATGTGTAATTTGTTTATAAATATTTAAACAGACTTTCGGTTGCACGATGATTATTAAGGATTCAAATGTAGTCTGTCAAAAAAAGACCGACACAAAGGACTACACGTTGCTCATTTGCTAGTGCTCACACAGACTGTAATTATAATATTTCAGTGCATGCAATGTTACTGTCAGTTGTCTAGATTACGTCGGAGTCTAGCTTAAGGCAAAGTACTGACCGTCACTATTGTAAACGATTTTATACAAGTGATGACCTACCATGAAAGTTTCAGTGCGTTCCTGCTGTCATAGTATAATAGCCTATATTCTAAAGATGTAAGCTCATAATTTTTCAGTAAAAAATTAAAAACTTAAGTATATTAAGTAAAAATTAAGTCGTGTAGATCAAAACTGCTTCGTAATGTGAAAAAGCGAACTAAAATCAACGGGTACATGCAAAAATCAATCCCATCAGCATTACACCGAATTTACAACGCAGATGCGCGCCAATCTTCTTAGCAAACGAAGCGCGAAAAATAATATTCTCTCCAACATGTATATGCTATATATGTATATGTACTTATCTGTGATGTTTAACAAAGGGATATCGTTCCGATTGACTTAGCAGTATCAAAGGAGGGATGCATTAACGAAATGTGGGGGTGCATTCCGTACAAAAAGACTTTTTTTTTTGCAAGGACCACACTTTTGAATGCTTTTAAAAGGAGTAAAGACGAGATATCTTTTTATATGTTACAAATGTGTTCTACGATTTTAAAACTAAACGGCTCTTTATATCATTTGTAGGCGATCATGTCCCAACTTATATAGGACTTTTGATTTCTTAGATTCTAATTAAATTTCTAATAATAATTTCAAAATTTGTTAAATACTTTGTTTACATCAAGGGTACAATAATACTAAAAAAAAGTATTTACATTTTGTTCAACAACAGTTTACTCTCTTCGCTTTATCGTAAACTACTATCTAAAAGATACAGACATTCATTAAACCAAAACAAAACGTATTCTCATAAAGACACAAAGAAAGTAAAAAAAAAATCGTTAAAAAAGTATCCAAATTTAATAAAAATCATTGTAGAATTATCATTATAATTTTATAATGATATTACATATTAAAGAGAGAATGATATTAGATATTAAAGAGGTCCAGGTTCCATTACATTTCGACTTGGACCCTGTCTTGATTTATCTTGCACGTATTTATTATTATCTTTATAATAAGAATCAAAATAATGACTATAATAATAAGACAATGTGGGAAGATAAAAAGAAAAACGTTGCATGTTCAAAGTTTTCTATTTATCAATCCCTGTTAGTTGTAGTATAAATCACTGTTTACATATTAATTTCAATCTCTTCTCATATAAACATTTGATTTGTTTGCAATGAGACCCTCTCGGATGTGTTATATCATTGACCTATTACCCATTGCCATCGCTACCCAATTGTTATTTTTAGGAACGCACAATTTTGAAAGAAAATAGGGAAATCACTTTGCCTTTGAAGATCTCGCTCCTTCATTGCACACCCCACATTGCGTTAATTTCGCCAGCCCCCCGCCCTTTGAACTGCTCAAGTCAATCGAAAAGTCGATCCCTTGGTTAAACATCACAAATGAAAAGTCTTCAATGGGGAATGTTTTAAGTAACCGAAGAATCGAAAGTGTTTTTAAGATTCGCCCCCCAACTGAACAAAGGGTATGATTGGGATTTTATTCGAACAAATTACGATATTATTCCATTTCGGGGTTAATCAATAGAGAATTTACAAGCTAATTGATTCTTTGTTCCGTTTGAATCTGAATTTATGTACATTCATTAACGAAAATTTTGTCATCAATTAATAAAACTTCACTGATGGAATAATAAAGTGTCCCTGGTTTAAAATTGTACTCAAATTTTCCCCAAAAGTAAATAATATTATAGAGAAATGATGATTTACAAAAAACACTAACTAAAAGAGTTGTTGATTTATTCTTGATTTAACCAACAAAAACAGGCCGAAAAAAACTACGCATGCGTAGTATTATTATCCGGGTCTCAATAACGATATAAGATTAGAACGTGCGGGAATGGTCTGAGGGCTAATTTACATGATTTTGACACAAAGGTCATGAGTTCAATACTTAGTGAGATTTTTATTTTTTTGCCATTTCGCCCATTTCACAGTGCTAACTTTGACCTTTCATTAGGCCTTGATGAGAAAATCTCTAGATTTTATATTCCGAATTTCTCATCACCTTATCCTGTACTTCATTTTAACCTGAAAAAGTGTTATGTAACTCTTTCGGTTTAAAAGTTGCAAGCGTTACGGAGTATTTAAGTCAGCACTTCTGTCTGTTACGCTAATGCAATTAGGTAATAGAAAACAAAGGTTCGTTTTAGTACAGTGTGAAATTAAATCTTATTTATTCATAGTAATAGTCAATTACAGCATTTTTTTTATTGTTTGACATATTAACTTTAACAAAGATACATAATTTTATATTCATAAGAACAAAAGTACCTACTCTCCAACCCAAATCCCAGAAGTCTTTACCTAACGTCTAGGGCAAGTACTTGGTAAGTGCGGACCGGATGAGCACTATATGTAAATTACAAGCCTCTCCCATACCCATACACAGTTTTAGTCCGTATTACATCTGCATAAGTCACGAAATAGCATCTATGTAAAACCTACCCTGAGTTTTATGCTCTCCAAGCATTATTGAATTGCGTGTATTATTATACTTGCTACATAATACCAAATACACATATTAAAGACGCCGTGTAGAGTTGAGTACAGATTACAGCGTAGCCAATTTCCGGAGCATTCTCATACTTAGAGCTACTTGTAAGTACTTATGCGCGTATATGTAACGCGACAGTAAAACGTTATGACGAGATACGAAGCGAATTTGTATTTGCAAAGTTGTAAAGGGTTGTAATTCAAAATGCACTCAATTAACGCTCCTAAAACATAGTGCAAAAAGGATACAATTTAAATTTCTAGGTGCGCGAAATGAATCGCTGGGTTGGCAGAGCACACATGTTACATTGGAAGGGGACAAACTTTTTACAGCTCAAACACTGTAAGAAAGTCGATAAGACCCATATAATCGCATTGAGTTCGTGAAGTAATCTAGATTCTCAAGTTTCCATACATTACGCGTCGCGACATAGATTCCTTTGTGGCTTACAAACTTCCTCGTACTTTTTCAATTTGCAAGGTTTTGTTTGAATGAACTGTAATAAAGTATCTTTCGGTCGCGGTCTTTCGGGCAGGAAATAAAAATTTTGCTCTCTCTCTACGAAACCATTTTGAATGTTACAGCACTTATTACTTTGATGATATACATGAACTCTTTGTTGCTCATAATATAGCACAGCGAATAAACTAAAATAACTAAACTTATAACCTAATTAACATCTACTACCTACTATATACTTAATAACTATTCCAACCACTGTTTTGATAGTAATCATATTAACCTTCTAATATATTTTTTTTTATGATCCCAGTTAAGAGATTTACACAATATCTCATCTCGTTACTCACTTCAAGACTTAGAAGTTGAGCCTCGCTACTTTTGTTAAAACAAGATACGTCAAAAGTATGTTTTAATATAAGTTATAAGTACGTTATTATCGGTAAAAATGATGATGATGAAGTTGTTATCCTTTCTCTGCATACTTTTTTCTAAATCATCAGTATTCATAAGTTAAATAAATTATGTTATTCCCCACATACTACTCTATTTAATTTACTCTATAGGTAACGCATTTGAAAATTACAAGTAATAATATTAATAATTACTGAGAACTGTAATTCACGAGCTGGTGTCCTTAGTTTCATTCCTATAATTACTATATTGTAGTTTATAAAGATATAATTTTAATATTATTGAAACAAAGTTACTGCCAATTCCAGTTACTTAGTAGAGACTTCGACGAAGACTTATTGATTTTCAGTTACTACGGCTTCACCTAGGACGACTCGAGGAGACAAAAAAATTTAGTGTTTAGGCACTTTAATACTAGTATTTTAGACAAGAAAATTATACTTAAAAAACTGATATTTACTGTATTAATGAAGTTCTTATGCTCTCAACTTTAGTACGGTTTAAATTTAATATGTTAATATCCCCTAAAATAGACTAGCAAAAGTACAAGTAAATGTAGTAAAGTATATGAGTGTAAGATGAAATCTCTTGGTTATCAAGTATTCAATAGATTTTTTATTTCTTTCTTCTCTGGTTATACTATTGGTTTCTTTAATTCAATGACTAAGTAAATATTG